>KN890321.1:35944-47017 GCA_000934455.1 Apostichopus parvimensis
CAGAAACTTAACCTGGCCAGCCGACGGAAGGCTCATATAGAGACGACGGCCTTACTGTCATGAAAAACCACCCAGGGCCCAAAGCAGACCGCGTAAAAAAACAACTGATCCAGATTTTCCAGTCATTTGGCCTACAAATAACCGTCCAAACCAACTTCACATCAGCCAACTACCTAGACATCAAACTCAACCTTGTAACCGGCAAACACCAACCATGCAGGAAACTCAATGACCTACCCATGTACATCAACGCGAAATCCAACCACCTACCCCCTATAATCATATTTCTTGTTATAACAAAACACTCTGGTTTAGGACTTTCCGAAACTTGCACTTGAAATACATGCTATATTTACTGAAGTTTCTATCGTAATGGATCAATAAGTAATATAACAGCACTATACAGTTCGAAATCATTTTGACATATTTTGCGTTCCAAAGTACTGTACCAAGTTGACCAATCACGTATCGCGACTTCGGGGTCATCTGCATACTGATGTTTTTTAAACAACCACAACAACACAGTGATCTATAGCATCTATGTAATGATACTTACGTCCACGAAGTGCGAATATATTCATCTATTATGTTCTCTACACCAAGAAGGAAGATTCATATCTATTCTGGGAAAGAAAACAAAACACCCAGGGTAACTAAAATATTTTTTGGGGTTAGCCTACTAGTCGTAGTACACCGATTAGGCTAAAACTACTAGCCTAATACTAGCCTACTATTAGTGTTAACAGACCAACCTTCAGTACAGTAGGTTAGGCTAGGATAGTTGTGACGAACTGACGATCAAAGTAACATGTTCACTGGCGCTACACTAACCTAGTGACATGAAGCCTGATTATACCTACACGTATAAAGGCCTATATGGTAAGGGGATTGGACATTCAGATAGGATGGTTATTGAAATATCGATATTAATAAGACTGCCGGAATGTAGTGACCTAGGGGGCCTAGGCTAGGCTAAGTAAATGTTCTTTGAAAGGAGAGGGGTAAAGACGATCAATGTGAGACTGTAATTAAAGGGTGTGAAGACTTGCGCACAAAGAAACGTCTCATGCCGGTACTCTCATCTAGTTTGAATGTTTTTTGGGGGGGATCGATGGTGGTGTCTAACTTAGACACCACCATCGATCCCCCCAAAAAACACACACAGGTTGATAACAAGGTAGCATGTTTCATTACTGTCTGCATTTTGTAGCAACCAGAACAAACGTCATAAATTTGCAAGCAAAGGAAAGTTAACATTTTCAGAGCGCGGTTTGGGGCGAGTCTTCAATGCCTTTACGTTTTTTAAATTTTTAGCTTCTTACATTAGGTCAATTCCATTAAATGAATGAAAATGTCTCTTACCCTTCGGCCTAGCCTAGTAGTAGCATGGATACTTCGAAGTTCGGACACCTAAGCCTTAAAACACCCAAAAACTATAACTTCCTTTTACTGACAAATATGTAATGACATACTTGCACACGGTCATATTTGAGAGAAAATAACTATAGCTTCGTATTTTTTCGTGAAATTGGCTCTAGCTGTAGGTTGTCACATGTGGTGAAATCGTGGATTTCTTAGGGCTGTCCGAACTTCGCAGTGTTCCGAACTTCGCAATACTGATTATACTAATATTCCAAAATTAATTTTACATGTTCTCAGTCTCACCACAGTTTTGTAGCCTAAATTTCAAAGGTGGGTACAATTTTTCTTTCAAACACTCCAACTACACTGCCTATCATTTTAATTATAGGTAGGTCAATTTTAGTTTATTCAGTGATTAATATTCACGTCATGAACAATGGGTACTCTGTTGTTTTGGGGGAAAACAACAAGACTACTGTACAAATTCCGAAAGTCCCCCAACGTTTTATTGTGGTGTACATACTGACTTCTTCAGTTATGCCTACATAGGGCGATATCTGGCCAGGTAAATGGTCTGCAGACAAGCCTGGCACAGAATGATTTGGATTGTACACCAACTAAGCAAAACAAAATATAATTTTTTTTATTTTTAACTTGAAACTACAGTAAAGTCATGAATGCTAGCCTTCAATTGATGTTTTAGCACTCCCTGCTTCAAAAGTAACAGATGAACTTTGAATTTAGTCATTTATTTATTCCATTGATTATATTTTGAGAATATAGAATCAAGTTGGGTTTGGTGATGAAACTCACTAATACAATATTTGCAATCCAGTGAATAATTTATCCAGTATCGCATTGCAAAATGTGTACAAAGTGGTCAAGTTGATATATTCAAGTGTAAGGATACATGTACAGAATTCTACATAGGAACCATAGCTTGAGAGAAAAATACCTCTAGCCTTGAGAAAGGCCTGTATACAAAATTTGAAACTAAATTTGTAGGGTTAGCTCATGAATTAATTAGTGGCTGCACTGGGCGTGTTCTGTATGATTTGTATGTATGGCAGTTTACATATAGACCATGTGCATGTGGACATAGTACTGTATTCAATTGTTTCATTCTATCAATGGTATATCATGCTTATCTGTTATGTATGTAGCTAGACGTACAGTAGATGGTGACCAGTGGTGTAGTTAGTATGGTAGAATAAAGAAGTAAGTCAGATACTCACACTGGGTGCACATACATACATGTGCTTATTCTGTGTGTGAAGTTTTTCACTTCTCATGCCCTCGGACTCTATAAACTATTCTTTTGCAATCTTCTTGCAAAATTGAAACAGTAGCTGTAGTTTAGTTTTCATGTATTGAACAATACATTGAAAAATACATGTACAGTACATGTATATCAATTCCAACTTCCCATATGAAAACTTGTATGAATCTTGTTCTAACTTACTGATGTTAAGAAAACATAGTTTTTATTTTTTTTATTTAAATACCTACTGTACACTACAGTACTACATGGAATGTTAGGAACCAGTTATTGAAATACTGTTGGTCATTGAGTTGAGTGGGTACAGACGTAATCAGGCTGAAGCACACAACAACTTGCAATGATTCTCTGTAACTTTTCGACTCTTCATTAAAGTTTAAAAGTAACAAAGGATTAACACATGATGTACCGTATCTCAACAGGCATTGAAGTCTATTGGGAAAGAGACCAATGCAGTAACCAGGACACGTGACTGCAGGACACCGCTCTCTGATGTGAACAGAAAGAGATGCTTCCACAATCAACGGAAAGAGACCAAAGACGATACCACAGTTTGTAAAGCTGAGAAAAACGATCAACCGAGATGCTCAGTAAGAAATGGAAGGTACTGTACATGCTAGAATCAGTAAACAGCAACAAGTATAGACAAAACTATAAAAAATAACGATTCTTTAATAATTATATATGAAATGCAGACATAAATATTTAGTAGAACTCAAAGATATATTAGTGTACAGTACTGTAGTGCTCCCTCAGTATTAAAGATATTAGAGCAATGTAAGTAACTTCCAGCATAAACTTAAAACATGTTTTTATTACTGTACATGTAGCCAATAGGTAGGCTACAGTTCATCATTATCTCACACACCACAATACTGTATACCTCAAAAATTGTGCTAAGTTGGTATATAAACCAGTTCCATAGTAATATTTTGTGAACTTGAAGAGAAACAAACTATTTAATGCAAGTCCATAATCCTTTTATGTCTGAGAGCATTTCCAGTTTGCTGCCGTGGAACACAGACCCACAATTCAATAGTACATGGGTGCACGTTATATGGTCAAATACTGTTTTCCGTTACAGTATTGTTGCCTAGTTCTTGACAGGATGAAGAATAGCTAGCCTAAACCAGAAAATACTATAAAGAGTTAACATACTTTAGATAGCTTTAAATATATGTTGATGTATTCTCATTTTAATCAATTAGCATTGTTATCTCGTCAGTATTTTTAGTGGAGAATGAGTTGTTAAATCATTTATCACATTTTCATTGCAGTATTTGTAACATGACTGCTTGTGAGGTTTATGTAAAATCTTGTTAGTATTCTACAGTAAATCGTAACTTGAAACTTCCAAACCATTGTATTTGCTATGTATTTTATGATTTAGGGAAAGTACCCTTCCTTCTGGTTAACCTGTATCTGTAGCTTACTTCTGTTTGTGGTTAAAAGTATATTTAGTGGAATTCTTTTTCCTGTTTCTCAGCAGATTACAAACTAGTAAAACGGAGGAGAAGCCATTTTCTGATGGAGGGGGTCTCGTTACGGAGAATGTGGACAGTCACCAGGACGTCAAAAAAATACCACAGGTTTGGGAAACTTCAAGCAGATCTAGTCCTAAAATATTATGTCCAGTAGCTCTATAATACTTGTACAGTACATCATGGATGAATCTTAAACCAATGCACCCTTAAATTGTTATGACCATGGCTTTATAAAATTTTAAGTAAATCTTGTAAAAGTAAATCTTGAAAATATCCTAGTTGGTTTTGCATGTGATTGATAAAGTAAATAAATATTTCAAAACAAAGTGTCTGGGCGACAAACATTTTAGATCTATAAACCTTTCAGGGATGACCAGTGCACTTTTCTGAAAGCAAAGCAGTCGACTTAGTTGAATCGATTGTTACTGTAACAATACATGCATGCATCATGTTTGTTATTACTGTAAGTTTTTAGGTTTGGGTAAAAAGTTCTGGAACTCACAGAGGAATTGAGAAAGCTTCTTTAAGCATTACAATATTTCTGATACTGGACATATATCAAAACTTACTGAATGTTCAAACAAACATCAATTGATCTTAATGAAACTTTTTACCCACCCCCCCAAATTACACACACACCCACACACGCACATGGTTTACACCTAAATCATAACCCTTCCACCCACCCCTTCTCTCCCTTCAAATAACATATATACTGTATACATGTACAGTATGCAGTTTACAGCAAATATTGCCATCATGCTACTGTATGTATGTAGCCTTAACAAAATTTGGTCCCATTGAAGACGAAGTGCCGTTGCTGTACTTTACTATAACCAAGTACCAATGAACCAAGTATTTCTAAGTATTCTTTACCTGATCTATCACATTGACACTCTCTCTTTTATTTTCAGCTGACAGATGTGTTATTGAGGCCACCATCTTCGTTTAAAGAGACGGTGGCGTTGTTGTCAGCTACCATCTCCCCACTCCATGAAGATTCTTCGTCTGTCATCTCTTTGACCTCCTTGGACTCAGAGAGTCCATCTCCCGAAGAAGAGGAAGAAGCAGAAATCAGC
Source organism: Apostichopus parvimensis (assembly GCA_000934455.1). NCBI lineage: Eukaryota > Metazoa > Echinodermata > Holothuroidea > Aspidochirotida > Stichopodidae > Apostichopus > Apostichopus parvimensis. Next base: position 41,149 of record KN890321.1, read on the forward strand.
CTCCAGGCAGAGGATCTGGTTTGTGAAGCTTTTAGAAATGCAAAGAGCCAAGTAATAAAAGAAATTAATGACTGTCCAGAAGGTAGCATTAACAACCAACAAACTCAAGAAGAATGTTTAGCTACCCCTCTGCAAGAATTTACGTATTCTACTGATTGCCTAACAGCTGATACATTCCTCAGTGAAAATGGTGAGGAAACATTGTCACCCTGTGAGGCTGGATTTTCTGATGTTGGTTTGGATGGAGAAACCTGGAATTGTGGGAGAAGTTCAGAGGAAACAGGTAGATCAGAAAGTTCAAAGGGTTTGGAAGAATCTTTCGAATGCGATAGTTCTTCTCTCCTGGAACAATCAAGGAAAAACAACAATGAAATGGAGTCCTTAAGTTTTACAGATTCTGGTCTGTCAGTCAATTTGTATGAAGACAACGAAACAACGGATGACATTTCTCTTGACAAATTTCTGAGTTTTCAATCCCAGCCAGTATGCGAAGAGACAGACAAGAGTCATAGGAACTTATTTCTTACGGTCACACCATCCAAAGTATTACTGAGTGCTCCTCAGCTACTGCCAGTGCCAGAAATGGAAATATCTAATCCAAAATCAGAGTATGAAATTGCTAAATCTGCTGGGAATCTGTGGAATGCTCAGGCCTCTTTCCAACTGGTTGATTATTGCACCATTGCATCTCCCTCTCTGAGATCTGAAATCAGTGTAGAAGGGGTCAATGATGATAGTGCTGTCAGTATTGAGATAGGTCAGGGGAGAGACATGATAGAGACAGACAGGATTGAAAGAGTTTCCGCCACACCAAAGACTGCTGTCAGGGTCAACCGGGACTGTGGAACCAGTCCAGTATTACAAAGCAACCAATCCTCGATGACCAAGCCGATTCAAACACTTCACCAAGGGACGGAAGTTACCCCCAAGATTCACAGTAATCAATCGTGCAACACAACCCCAGTCCATGTCACGCATACTTCAACAGTCATGACACCATGTGAGTTAATGAGCAAATCGTGTAACACCTCACCTGTTACCATGGTTTCAGTAGAGACTGCAACTGAGCAAGGATGCACGCATGATATTGGGGTTGGTGAGAGTGTAGCAACAACATCTGAAATGGCAACTCAAAGGACACCGTCGCTTGTTCAGGACAAGGGATGCGGTACATCGCCACCTGAGATTCAGAACACCTGTCAAATGACGTCACCGATTCCAAGTGAGGACGCAGAGACATCAATGACTCCAATCTCTGTTTCACCAGTTCGGTACGTTTATTTTTGGCTCCCGCAGTTAGTCAACCCTAAATGTACAGTACCATGTTATTCTCTCAAATAGAATTTCCATATCAAAAGTTAAAGCTTTAGGTTTTTACTTAAGGAAAATCTACCTCCACATAAATCCCTCTGATTGGTCTGTTTATTTTTGACTGTCCTCTGATTGGTTGTTCATGTTTGACATATTATTGATGCTTTATTTAAGATGAAAATATCTACTATATTCTTTTAAATAGGATTATCTCACTTAATACAGCTCTGAATATTTTTTACTGGTATGTCTTGTGTACTTGACAGTTTGACCAGTTTCTCCCGCAAATCCGAGAACAGTCTTGCCTTAATGGAGCAGATGAAAACGTCGCACATCTCAAACAAGCTATTGAGGAGGGAAGTGTCTGCTCTGAAAAGAAGCAAGACCAAGTGGGAGGAACATCTCCAAAAGGAACAGCTTGATATGAAACAGAAGATGTCCATGATGCATCGAGAGAAGGCCGTCATCCTTGAAACTGAACAGACAGCCAAGGTCAGTTGTAATTTAGTTTGCTGTCCTCTCACCGCCCCTACAATAGTTTTGAAGTATCTTTTGGGGGTCGCAAAATCAAATTCCTATGTAAAATAAAGACTGGTAAAGAGTTACTGTATTCTTGCTTTGTCGTTACAGGTTGCTGCTCAGGGTGAGATTGATGAATTGCTAGCCCAGGTTGGACAGCTGTTAAACCAAATGGGAGATCTGGAAAGCAACTTGCGTCAGGTAATGGCCACCCACCATTTAACTGTTTTCACTGGTCATAATTTTAATGGAATTGCAAATCCAAGGTCGTTGTTCTTTGCTATGACATAGTGTATTCTTTCTGGAGGCGAGGGGGGGGGGGTGGAAGGAGGGCAGGGATGGGTTTTAGTGTAATTACTAATCTTCAGCTCATTTGTGACTGGAGGTAATGCTAGGTTTCAGTTCTAATTCTCTTTCCCATCCCCCTCACTGTGCTATTTTTTCCTGTGATTTAAAAAGAGCAGTTTTGTATACATAATACTTCCTGATCTTTACAGAAAGATGAAGATATCGGTAACTTACAGAGGCTGAATGATGAGAGAAAGAGGAAATATTGCGATGAAATCAAGGAACTTCAGGACGACCTCTGCATGACCTACAAACAGCATGAAGTAGAAGTAGGTGGATAAGAGAGTTTTGTTATGGAAGGCCAAACGTACTCGATACTGTTCACAAGTTTAACCGATTCGTGGCTGATGTGAAAGTATTATGCACAGTATTCTCATTGGAGCTGGGAAGGGAAACATGTTCAGTAGTAGAATATCAAGGAATCTTCAGAATTAAAAAAAAATTGTCATTCTGTTCTATTATGACAATAATCAAGGAATGCAGAGATTACTCAGAGAGTAGTATGTCTGACAATTTGTTTTTATTTTTAATTTTTTTGTCTCTCTTTTATCTTTTCCTAATTTTCTGGCAGGTAAGTGAACTTACTGAAAAGTTTGAGCAACAGGCCTGTTATGAGAGACTCTACCAGAAAGCCATAGAGAAGAATACATTACTGGAAGGTGGACTGGAGTCATTCTCAAAACTTGAAGATTCCTTACAGAGAGCTGCCAGATTACAGGTATCACAACGAAGATCAAATTGACAGCGCTTTGTGTTTGTTTTGGAAGAAGGAGTCCATGCATTAGTAAACATTTGTCAATCCATGGACTTGATACATACAATGTCTTGATAAAAATTCATGTTTATATTTGACTTCTTTGTCTCCTTTAACCTTCTTTGCCATTTCTTTGTAGTAACCTGCACAGATCTCTGTCGACAGTTAAGTTCAGATGATCTATATGTTTTTTAATATTTGCCTCCTATAGATATGGTTAGCATCAAATATTGTCAACCTTCATGTTTTCAGCTCTTTCGGCCTTTAGTTTGTTTTTCTATAGTTTTTTTTAGTTTTCATTTCTTGTTTCATCTGACAGAAAAAGATGCCAGTGGTGCAAGAAACGTTTTCGTTGGTAAAATCTCTGTTTGAGCAGACGTTAGTCGACAAGGCCAACTTGGCACAAAAGGTTTATAAATATTCATATTCACAGGCCCAGAGACTATTATTCATGGTTGTGTCTACTACCAGCCAGGGTTTTGAAGTGGTTTGTGGGGGGGTGGGGAGGAAGGGGGAGGAAGGGGAAGCTGTGATAAGTATCAACTGCTTTAGGATACATGGAGAGAGCACAAAGTACATTTGGTTGAATGAGGAGGCTGGCAGCTGGCCGGTAGGCTTTTCTGGTTTAGTCTGTAACCCATTTTTTGAAGTGGTTGGGGGGGGGAGGGGGGAGTGGGAGCTGTGACAAGTATCACCTCCTTTAGGATACATGGAGAGAGTACAAAGTTTATTTGGTTGAATGAGGAGGGAGGCAGCTGGCCGGGAGGCTTTTCGGCTTCAGTCTGTATCCCAGGTTTCTTCCTTTGCACAGCTTGATTGCGCTTCATGTAGCAGAATTAAAAGTAAGACAAAAGTCCGAATTAATCTTGTCAGCAGGTGTACACTGAGTCGGAGAATCAGTATTGTCTCAATGTAATCAGATTTAATAAGCAGCAAATTGTCTTCCAAACCTCTGGCTGTATGATTCATGACAGTTCTAGTTCTGCTGTGATATTATTTTCAGACCAAGGAATTAGATGACAGGACAGAGAGTTTCGATCAGGATAAAGAGGCAAGACTGACAGAGCACCAACGACTAGTTGAGGAGAACGAAGAACTTACCCTGCGCATCGAGGAAGAGGAGAAGAAAGTTCTCTTTGCCGAGGCTGAAAGAGAAAGAATCCAGGATCAACTTCAAGAGACAGAAGAAGCAAATGCTAAACTCGAGATGGAGGCAAAGAATTCCCTGGCAGGTAATTACGTCTTTAAGCAAAAAAACTGACGTCATATTTTGATCGTTGTGATCTTATTTTTAGTGATTCTCTGTAGGTTTTGAAACAAAAATGTAACATTACTAGTGAAATGAGTAGCCCCTTTTAACACTTGTTTCTTGACATTGAAGACATTTTGTTCTGTAACTGACAAAAAAAAACCAGACATTTAGGAGTTTTGTGACGTCATTTTGAAAAAAAACTATGTTTCATCCTAGAGTTATCATTATCTTGCACAGAAATTGAAAGCTTCAAACTTGAAAAGGAAACTCTTGAAAAGAACATTGAGGAATTACAAAATGCGGAACAGTTAGCAGCGGCTGACAGGTGTGATGACCAGGAGAGGCTTTCTAGCAGAATCAGTGACCTGGAAGCCGAGAACAACGAAATGTCTGAGACAATAGAGAGGCTGAACGAGGACAATGGAAGGTAATTAATGTTTTACAAAGAGTTAACTATAGAAGAATAGATTTCAAACAGTTTGAACAAGCTCCGAGACAAGTACCAAAATCCTTCATAAATTCCACCTCATTAGACAGACCTCATTCATAACAGAGACATGGTTGAGGTGTTAGTGATGAGGCGTGGAATGGTTGTGGGTTCATTCCTTTTGCAGACAAATTCTCTTAAGTCCCAGAACAGTGTTCTCTGGAGAATATCTGTAGTATAATGGTCTAGCCCCATCACATTCTGTCCATACCCTTTATTACACTTTATGTTAGTATGTCTTAAGTTCATAATTAAATGGCAAGAAGCTAGGTCTTCCTTCCATGTGTTACTTTCTATTCATCCTGTTGTTGGCCACGAATTGGGATCGATACAACCGCACCAAGATTCCTTTTTTTTATATTTTTTTTTTAATTCTGACAATAAGTTGTGATTTTAAAGTGATTTTAGCCGAAATATTTTTAACCGATTTTTAGTTCTTGCTCTTGGAATCCATTATATGAATGCAATGAAAGATATTGCCACGTGCATGCAAACTTGCCCTTGGAATCCATTATAGCACTGATCTTTTGTAGAGCGCTCTATCAATACATAGTAATAATAATAATAATGCAATCAAAGATATTGCCATGTGTATGTAAACTTGTTTCTTTCCCAGTATGATGATATGTCAATATGCTGGCTGGCTAACAGCTCATATTCTGTGTATTTCTTCTTTGGTAGACTCATTGGTGAGGTAGAGCCCTTGAAGTTAAAGTTTAACGAAGCTACTCAATGCATTGAAGATATGAAAGAAAACTTGAAGGTAAGAAATGAAGATTAGTGGAAGGTAATGAGCTGTTTTAATTTGTAGGTTCCCAAATCTTGAAAGATGACTATCATTTTGTTGTTGTGACTTTGTTGTTTCAATTTCAGTCAGTCTACAATTAAATCGCTGTTTTTAAGAGAATAACGCCAAGTTAATACCAAAGGAAAATTGCGACATCAACAACCTTGCCAACCATGGAAATTTTACTATTAGATACCCCCTGCCCCCCCTCCCAACTTCATCATGAGGCTGCATACTATCGCTTAACCCTTTCTAATCTAGAAATCTGAAGACTCCAAGGAATTTTTGAATCAAGAGAGAGAATCCTTGGAAGAATATATGATGGAATTAGAGGAGAAACTAAAGACCATGACCAATGAACTGACCGGCTGTAAGAGAGTCTTACAAGAAGAGAGAAGGACATCACAACTG
>KN890322.1:17324-36005 GCA_000934455.1 Apostichopus parvimensis
GGGAGAAGAGATAGTAGCGTTACAGGAGCAGTTTTCCTGTAAAATAAAGAAAAAACCAGAAAGCCATTTAGCTTTGTGATTCCTTGCCATACAATTTCCTCAAACTTTAAAATAACTATCTCACTAATGTAGAGCAAGTGAGTTTAATTTGTCCAAGAATTAAGTGAGAAGCAGGAAAGTTTTGTATCAATCCCATGTCGGCATCTGCCATGTCATTCCCTGGTAAGGATTTTACAGTATAGAGTTTTAAACTAAAACATTTCAATAGCCAGAAAGAACAGTCTTCCTTTGTGAAATATAGACACATTTTACCAATTTTGAGCTAGCAATCCCTTTAATAATTGTTGAGAGTTACACTACTTTGTTTATACACTGTGAAATATTCTTTAGGAATTGGACAATATTTCCAACATTTGAGATAACCTGTTGACCCCTTAAGGCTCTGACAAGAGGTTTAAGTGCACATTTAATGCAAGAGTCTGAACTCTGAAGCAGATTTCATTACCTGGGTGCCAGGTATGTTTTGTTGAAGACCTATAGAGCCCCTTCACAGAACTAAACTGAACTGAATTTGACCAAACTATGTTCACCAAAAGAAAATCATAGCATTAGAGAATTCACAGATTAATTGTAACTTTAATTTTGGAGTTATCAGGTTTAAAAGGTCTTCAGACTTTGATGCCTGTTGACCTCATGTGACCTTGACCTCTACCAATTTCAATATGTTCTTGCACTCAAGAAGCTGTTCAAGAAAGATGTACTTCTTGTGTTATCGTTTTAGAAGATTTCAGACTTTCACTTAAATGACCTTTGACCTCCACCAATTTCAATAGGGTTCTTGTACTCAACAAGCTGAATCTGCATACCATGTATGAAGTTCAACATAGATGTACTTCTTGAGTTATCGTGTTCACAAAGTTTTCAGACTTCGTTGACCCCAAATGACCATTGAACTTCACAGAAAACAATAGGCTCTTAAAAAAACTGGTGAGGTAGGAGTCATCACTCCAACTAGGTTTGTATTGGCTCAAGAGAACAAATTCCACCAAGAGTTGTATGATCATTAAGTAAAGCATATTGGTTTTGCATCTGGCCAATTGAAAAATTAACATAGCATCGTTGACAAATTGCTTGACAGATACTTTAACATATTCAAAAGTGGCTAAAATTGTGAAATTCTAGGCCTACAATTGCACTACTCTTAAGAACATTTGCAGTGACAAAGACTAGTCAAGTCTCTTTGTAATAGTATTCTTAAGTGTTATGTGGGCAGCCATCATATAATTGATCAGAAATGAAAATATTCACTGAGGTTCTGATGATGCAATTAGATGCATCTTTTAGAAATCTGTCATCTGAAGGTTCCCTTCTTCAGATATCATGCTAACAAGGTTTCCACAGAGTTTTCTCTCTTTAAATTACAAGAAATGACCATTGAACTCTGCTAGAAACAACAAGGCCTCCATACTCATTATGAGAATTAGAGAGTGTAAGATACATTCATGTTTCCTTTCATGAGAGATTGTCTATACAAATTTGGCAAACTTTGACCTCTGCTGACCTCAAATGACATTTGACCTTCGTGAGAAACTATGAATTTCTTATACTCATCAAGGTGGAGCTACCTTTGGTACAGTGTGGGTTGTGGTGTGTTTGGCGGAAGACGTCGCCTTACAATAGATCCAAACATTTTATCGTTGAAGCATCACATGGTATCTAAATAATATCTGTGAGAATGTTTACATGAGACATCATCTTACCTTCCAACCTCCATATTTGTTTCTGTCTTTGGCGGGTAAACCCTTCTACCTTCAGGAGGCTGTCTGGTTTCTTCCTTGGCAGGTTTCCTTACAGATGCTTGGAGCTCATTTAGTCTGTTCAGCCAGTTCTTACCTCCTTCTTGGCGAATCTTTTCAATCTGTGCTTGGAAGTCACTTCCTGTTTATGACAGATATTTAAATAACTAATAAGACATGTCAATCCTTGAAGGGATGTTTTGTCTCTTTTCACTCACTCATTTCTGAAATAAACCGCTATATGTATACAATGCATCCTATTTATAGGACAATAATTGACAATAATCAATGAAAGTCTCATAAACTCCCCAATCCTCCTGTTTTGGCATTAGTTACACAGCAAGGAAGAACTGGATTTTGTGTTGAACTGGTCTCAATCTGGTGGACAATATATGATGTACAAAAAAAGATAGTATCATGCTTCAGTTTACCAAAGCTGAAGTGATTTCAACATTAGATTTAAGATAGTTGCAAAGGAAATAATAGAACACAACATAAAGTTTGTGGGACACAAACATTTCTGTACTGGAATAAAACTTTTAGTACGAGAAGTCACATGGTTCTAGCTACATAACTCTTGTTGCGTTGAGGGGTATCCAAATATCTGTTAATCTTTCATGGTTTGATCAAAACAACAGCACAGACCGAAGTACAGCTTTAAGAACCTGCTTTGCCGACATAGGGGGTTGCTCAGATTGCTGAATACACTAACATACCTTCTTCAGTAGATGAGTTCTCTGGTACATTGCTAGCCACGTTGTTGGATTGACCCAGGGAAGGATGTTCTGCAATTGACACTTCATGGCCCTGAACATCATACAAAGAGGAGGAATATGTATAGGTAGATATTATATGAATATTGCATGTTTATTTTTATTCAGTACTGCTATCGGGAAACCTTGGATGCTTATATCTTTCATGGTGAAAGTATACTTGTGCAGTGAGTGGTGTTGTCAGTAATAGGCCAATTTTGAATAATCAGCATTTGCATACACAACCTTTCTCAGAGCAAAGTCGTACAGAATAAATGACGAACATGAAAAGCTGAAACCATACCAAACTTTGTGATGTCATACTCGTTGTTGCTTTGAGTTATCAGTGTTGTATATGAAGGCACAACATATTATCATTGACACCTCTAATTATAAAACAATTTTTATTAGTTACTTTTAGTGACTGTCTACCATATGTATGGCTATCTTTGTCGTTGGTTACTGTTAGGTTTGGTTCTCCTTTACCATGGCAACCAAACATGTCATGGAGTAATCAAAACAATAAGTAATTTTCTTCCATTTTACATATATCTTGGTGTGAACTCAAAACAACAACTCACCTTTTGCTTCCCTTTATCCTGCTGAAGTTTTGACTTTTGTATTGCACTTAAGATGGCAACTGTGTCCTATTATAGATAAAAGAATTGAAAGACAATTTCTTTAAATTTTAGCAAGAATACTTGGATGTTTATTTTTGAGACGGATCTTTGTGTCTTTCTGACCAAACCATGTGGTATTTACACATAGCTGAGAATTCCTCATTCTAAGAGATTCATTTGACAACAATTATTTATGGATTAACTGAAGAAAGCTGATCCAAAGGCCATGTTTGTGTCCCACAAAATTCATGAAATGAACTTTGTTTCATTCTCGAACCTCTAAAGTTTGATAATTTTATCAGAAGTTTTAGAAAGGCAAATTAAAGCTGTAATGATAGACTCTTGTAGCATCAACACATTTATGTTAGAGTAAACATTGTCAACAATTTTGTTAACATTAATTTAGCACATATACAATGTGTTAACATTAATTTAGCATGTATACAATGTTGTTAACATTAATTTAGCATATATACAATGTTGTTAACATTAATATAGCATATATACAATGTGTTAACATTAATTTAGCATATATACAATGTTGTTAACATTAATTTAGCATACAATGTTGTTAACATTAATTTATCATATATACAATGGTGTTAACATTAATTTAGCATATATACAATGTTGTTAACATTAATATAGCATATATCCAATGTGTTAACATTAATTTAGCATATATACAATGTTGTTAACATTAATTTAGCATATATACAATGTGTTAACATTAATTTAGCATATATACAATGTTGTTAACATTAATTTAGCATATATACAATGTTGTTAACATTAATTTAGCATATATACAATGTTGTTAACAATAATTTAGCATATATACAATGTGTTAAACATTAATTTAGCATATATACAATGTTGTTAACATTAATTTAGCATATATACAATGTTGTTAACATTAATTTAGCATATATACAATGTTGTTAACATTAATTTATCATATATACAATGTTGTTAACATTAATTTAGCATATATACAATGTTGTTAACATTAATTTAGCATATTTACTCACCATCTCCTGGCTGGATGCAGGTTGGCCATCTAACTTGACTTCAGCTACCCTGTCCCCAAAAAGTTTCAAGATCTTAGTTCTGTAATCTACAATTCCTGTGATCGGGTTGTCAAACAGGACAAGGTCCTCTAAACAGGGAAGATTACCAACAGCTTCAACATCTTCCACCTAGATAAAAAACACAAGCAAGGAATTCTGTCATGACTTAGTACTATTACAAACGAATCATATAACATTTAATTTCCACATTGCCTGCTGGACTGTTGAAGAAATTTGCAAGAAGAGTTTTCCAGAGCCAATTGTTAAATGCCTACCCTACTAATTTAATATCTGTTTGAATAAATGTTATCGAAGAGAAACAAAACTAGTAGCAACCTGCTTATCTACTGCAAAAAACCCTGCGTAGGTATTAGGTAACTACGCAAACTCTAGACGGCCTGACAACCGATCATAGCAGGAGCAAGTTTGCTCCATTCATTGCTCATTTGTCAAATCTAACTGTCTTAGTAGTCTTTTCTGAGTAAGGTTTCATGTCAGTTAGCCTCTGTAGAAGATCCTGCTAGGATCGAAAACCTCAGGCACTCTCACTGTTACATGAATAAGATTATCTCAGATAATCAACGGCATAACTGTCAGACCGGTGGCATGGTACTGTATTGCTGTCTATATATTTATCAACTCACTTCATTGGTCTTACTGCCATTTTGGATTACTCTTTTCAATCCAACCAGCCTGAATAAAATAATATACCGGTAAACATTCCTTCATTTTCCTGCCATTTTGGGAGGTTTTTTAGGTTGTAATAAAATATCATATTCTTTCATTAATGCAACTGAAAACCTCACTTTCCATTTTGCCTAGTCGTTAGAATAGTTCCAGTAGTACTATTAATACAATCGCTGGTGATGAAGAATTGCCACCTACTCTTTCAATACTGTTGTGTCCAACATCAAGAAAAACTAAGGAGTACAGCTTGGCCAGACCATTCAGGTTCTGTAGATGGTTGTAGGACAAATTCAAGGTTTTTATGTTGCCCAGCTTGATGTGCATATTTGCCAATGATTCAAATGCATTGTGGGATAAGTTGAGGCAATTGAGGCTGGAAAGAGTAGCTAGATTGTTGATATCGGTCAAACTGTTGTGACTCAGAGTTAAATGTTCCAATCTTGGCAGTAAACACTGAAAACAAATTTAGAGAAAGATACATTATGAAAAGTCAGTAAATTTGATGTTGATATACTGAATATCAACCTATTCACATCAAATAGAGTCAGTTTTTATTCAGAGTAATTGATGAAGGACTTTATAGTGCCTGTCATTGTTCATCTAAAAACTAGAAATACCAATATAAGATGAAAACAATTAATAAAACTCAAGATACCACTGCCTAACTATTGCATTGTAGCATTGGACTGATTGCCTTCATAACACAACCCCATGTAGCCAACTTAAAATAATTTGAGAGAAAATATGCTGCAAAATCCAGTGGCGTACAGTGGGTGTGTGGGAGGCAGGCAGGGCAAAATTTTGTTCAATCAATTTCTTCAAATTTCAAAAGTATTAATTACACAACATTCCATTTAGACATAATTTACAGTTTTAATACACCTTAAAATGCACCCTTTGGAATCTTAAACTTTTTCATGGAAGTGACTTTCCAACTGATGTTCCAACTGATGTTCCAACTGATAACAGATTTTGCCACGGTGAACTTGAAGCAAGTTCAAATTGTATGGATATTTAAAGCATTTTCAAGGACCAATCTCAGTGGAAGTTAACTGTGTGAAATGCACATGCCTAACATGTGTAATGTGATCACAGACTGTTGTCTGTACTAAAGAAACACCACAGAAAAAAACACTTGAATTACAATATTGCCATTTATAACTCAGACTAGGTTTGAACATCATATGAATTTAGTTTCAAAATTGTGGCAATGAAACAATATCTTGTCCAACATCTCATATCGAAGTTGGCCATTAATCTAACAATTTGCTTTTCCAGATAGCTTCAAAGTCTACAAACTGAATAAATTGTGAGATAAAAACTTTGCAGAATGGATCAATACTTGAGACTTACCATGCTGGCGTCGACTTTCTGTAAATTATTATATCGGAAATCAGCTTTGGTGATTTCAGACCACGGAGCTACCATTTGGATAACTGTCTTCAGGCTCTCACCTTCTAACTCATTCAAATTATCAAAGTGAGACAGGAGAATTTCCTGCAAGCAAAGAGAAAAGTAAGCAGAAAAGATAAAACATGTAATCTTGACTTGTAAATCACCTGGTTCTACATTTTAACACAGCTGTAGTGAATGTGATACAGTATATAACATCTTGCTGTAGATTTGTATACACTGTAACACAAGGTTGTTAACATGTACAATAAGCTATATTACAGTCACAACCAGTTGTGTTATTCAGATTTGGCTTTGTCCCATTAATCCTTTTTAAGGACTAACACATACAGGATGTTTCATTTTTAAATCAGATTTCATTTTTATATAAAATGTATTGCTTTCTTTTCTTTCAGCCTCGTGTTGTGTTTTTCATGAATACATGAGTACGCTATTAAACTTGAATTGGGCTTTGTGGTTTAAACAGGATACACAATAGTCATTTCATGAACAGAAACACAGTTGAACTGTCAACACAAGTTAAGTTTGACCTATTTATAATCAACACATCTTTCATGGAATGAACGAACAATATTGTTGTCTCGTATTGCAGTTCTCCCAAGCCAACTGCTTCCAGTTCAAGATATCACTGGACATGCAAAAAGCTTGTATTCTTTAAGCAAAGCAGGTGGTTGCAATGGATTTTAGTATCAAACAATTTTCCCGTTTACCAGAGATATTCACATAAGAAGCTAGTACAATAAAAGCTTTCTACATGTATGTAAAGGCTATGTATTGTTTCTCATTGGAATATGTGCAAAATGGGAATAGCTGTTACAATAACTGTGTAAGTCTAGCTTATGTTAGACATTAATGTCTGTATTGACAAGAAACATACGCTCTCAAAATATGAAATATTTGTTGTAACATTAATGTAATACCCTAACAATACACTTAGGCTTATGTATAATTCAATACAACTATCAAACCACTTAGGCCAATGTATTCTAGTGTGAGACATTACATGACAAAAGCAACTAGTGGTGCTCAGTCCATATTTATTTTAGGCGTTGCTGTCTTTTTTTTGTGTGGATATTTTTGATATTCAGTCGGATAAAGCCCTGGAGCTTAATGGTTTGAGCAAAATTTTTCATCGTTTCTTTTCAATTTTGTTTAACTTTTTAACTTCAAAGAAAACCTTTTTTACTTAAATCATTGTGATTTAAATCAATCAACCATGGGGCACCATGGGGCAGATAATACTGACAATTCCTACAAACGAGATAATTAACAAGGTAAATAAATGACGACTGATACCTTTATAGATGCGGCAGATTTATGGACTGAGAGGCTCCTCAATGTAGTCTTCATCTCTCCCAAACCAGAGACTATTTTCATGTCACAAAGATCAATCTATCATTCAAGGCAAAATAAAACAGCAGAATAAGTTATTAGCAGACTCTCAGCAATGTCGGTAGGATCAACATTGCACTGCATTATCTTACATTAATGAGTAGGTTTGTCACTTACTCCAATGTTTAATTTGAAAACATGACATTATTGAAAGTCACATGAGGTCATTCTTGACATACTCAATTAGCACAACACTCAAAGACATCATAAGGAGTATTGCTACAGTAAAATACTTACTTAATTACTTTAAATAAGTAAATGAAAGACAGGAAACTGACTGGGAAAGTTTAGACAATGGAAAACAGCAACAAAAGTAAGAATAAAAAAAGAATGAAAACCGGTGACCTTTACATTACAAATCCTGCAGTCACAGCCCATCATTCATTTACTTACATTATTATCGAATGAAAGTGGGTCATGATCCCTAGTCATGGGTATGTAGGGAGCACCACAAACTCTGTGCAATGAAAGGTACTGTGGTTCCTGCCCAAGCATAGAAATGGGTATGTACAGTAGGGAGCACCACACACTCTGGGCAATGCAAGGTACTGTGGTTCCTGCCCAAGCATAGAAATGGGTATGTAGGGAGCACCACAAACTCTGGGCAATGCAAGGTACTGTGGTTCCTGCCCAAGCATAGAAATGGGTATGTAGGGAGCACCACAAACTCTGGGCTTGTAACCCAGAGGTCAATGGTTTTCAGTCTAGCCATAAATTTCTTTGTTCTTTCCATTACTTAAATACTTGAAAGACTGCTGAGAAACAAATGATCAAAGCTATTAGACGTCTTTCATCCATACTTTCTTCAAAAATTACCTGCAATTTTTCTATAGCTTTGAATGAGCTGAGGTCAAAAGGTAGCTGTACAACCTTTCGGTTGCTGGTTCCAAGGTTATGTGTAGACCCCGCAATCTGAAACCATAAAAATATCATAAAAATATCATATCATACATACCGATGCTTGTCGTCTAATACGTTAGGTGATCTATTGAGATAAACCAAAGACAAGTTTATCTATTTAATTTTTTCTTTTTTAAGAAATGTCAAAAATACCTGCATCCCTCCTCCCTCTCACTTTTTTAGAGGGGCTAGCTCAGTATGACCATTGCTGCAGAACATTGCAAGAGAATAGACAGGATTTCTTCCTCATTGATGAGTGGACTCATAACAAGAATGCTTGCAAATAATACTTGCTGTATTGGACTGTAATGTTCATTGCTATAACAATTTGTAACTGACCCAATAACACATAATGTGTAAATAAATAACAACTGAGTATGCTGTCTCTACAAATGCAACACATTATATCAACTGTATCTGCATAACTCACTGCAGGCAATCTTATAACACATCATCAGCCTGCTCGAGTGGATTCAGAATTTATCCTGTACTGATTACCAATAAAGACTACCGTATCTTACACGTAAATATTTCAACGTTGCCAGAAAATCCATGATGTGGCCAATATCATTACGTGCATCATTTGAACCTGTCAGAGAGATATGTAAAAGATAGAGTGGATACATTGTCAATAAATCAAAGTACTGTTATTATATGTGAGTGGAATGGAAATGAATCAAATGAATTGGAGGGAGATGGCGGAAAGTATCCATGAGAAATTGGCAGATATACCTTGACCATAAATAAACACTACTGGAGTGTCTGTGACACTATGTTTCCTGCAATGCATTTACATGAGATGGCGGAAAGTATCCATGAGAAATTGGCAGCTATACCTTGACCATACATAAACACTGTTGCAGTGTTTGTGACAATACGTTTCCTGCAATGCATTTACACGAGATGGCGGAAAGTATCCATGAGAAATTGGCAGCTGCACCTTGACCATACATAAACACTGTTGCAGTGTTTGTGACACTACATATTCCTGCAATGCATTTACATGAGATGGTGGAAAGTATCCATGAGAAATTGGCAGATATACTGTACCTTGACCATACATAAACACTGTTGCAGTGTTTGTGACACTACATATTCCTGCAATGCATTTACATGAGATGGTGGAAAGTATCCATGAGATATTGGCAGCTATACCTTGACCATACATAAACACTGTTGCAGTGTTTGTGACACTATGTTTCCTGCAATGCATTTACATGAGATGGCAGAAAGTATCCATGAGAAATTGGCAGCTATACCTTGACCATACATAAACACTACTGGAGTGTGACACTATGTTTCCTGCAATGCACTTAAATGAGCACAAACACTTTAACCTTTCTAAGTTAGAGAGGGATCATTGCTGGATAGTTCAGTCAGCACAGCACAGGACATGTTTGTATTCCAGATATCACTGCAGCCTGGTGTGAATCTCATTTATCTCAAGTTAATAATTTCTGTACTTTTTCAAAACTAGACACGATAATACCCACTGAATTACATCACTGACAGTATGGATTGAGATGTCTGTATGAAGCTACAAGGACACAGAATCATTTAGTGTAAATATTTGTGTAGCAGATGTGAAGGCTTTAGAAATTCTTGTGTAAACTACACTACTATGGTCCCTGAGTACAAAACCTGCTACACACAATGTTACATATTTCCATTTGAATTGCAATGCACCCGTTTTGCGTCGCATTTTGCAATGCAAAACCGGGTTAAATTATTCCCTGAAAGAGATGTCAACCGGGTGAATACTAATCGCATAGCATAAAGGTACTGTACCTAAGTAGCCATTATCATATGAACTTACCACATGTTGGCAGTGGTAGCTTTAATCTCTCTGTGATTGCATACAGTTGCATGGGAGTCATCTCACACATATCACTTCCAGATAGAATAATGTCACCTTTCTCATATAGTTCAGCTGCCAGGGCTTGTGCAACACCAAAGAGATCCTGTGAAGTATAGTTAACAGTTTAATAGATACTCTACATCATGATTGAGACTGATAATGATCATTAATATCTACACATATAGTATTGTCAACAAAATAAAAGTATTAAATCAAATCTTGACAAAATAATTGCATGGATGCAAAATGTTACTGAGATGAGAATCTTATTAGTTGGGGCTTGTTTACACTATAGCTTTAATATTGAAGCTTGGATCTGTTTGTTCAACATATAAATATCTAAACCAGGCAATGGAAACAATCTGTAATGTCTCAGTTACTGCAAAATATGGAACATTATTAGTATTAACTATCAAGAAAAACCACTACCCGATGACCAAATATCATACAACATGTATACAAATTTAACCTAATGTAGACATTCAAATGTTATTATAGTAGATTATATTCATTGACAGTAATTGTCAGAGACTGTTAATAAACAAATTGAGGTGACAAAAGCTGAAGAGATCTGATGTGTGTTACAGCTTACCCATCACTATGATAATTACCACATGGTATATAGTAATAATAGTAAAAGGTCAGTTTAGGGTGTACAAGATGAGATAATTCTTCCCACAGTACACTGCCATATGAAATTCTAAGCTCAGGATATTTACAGAAATAGTTTGATGGAAACTGCTTCTACCAGAGAAATCCTTTATTACTCTAGCAATGGATTGCAGAGAATACTAAAGTTGGCAAAGCCAGTTTCCTGTTTGCTCCTTGAAACATAAAACACTCTGCTAAATATTTGCTTAGCTGTCTTTGGATTCTGATTTTAAGGATTCATCTACTGGACATGCATTTATTTTGTTGGTTTAAATACCATTATAATCTTTGCAATTTCCATAATATGAGTCATGCTAACAGGATGTGGTTTCACCTTGTCATGTAGAAGAAACACATACTTGACACAATCAGTATCAAACACGAGAAGGTTTCTTAAAAACTTTACAGGCACAGACACTTGGTAGGTAACAGTTTTACAAACACTGCCCTAGCAGGTAATATCAAGAAGTGGACAAAGAAAATTTTCAGTTATTGTGCTTACAAGGTTTTCAGACTTTGACCTCTGTTGACCTATGACCATCACAGAAAGGAATAGGGTTCTGTACTCAATAAGATGGAACTACATACAAAGCATGAAGACTATGAACTTTTTGAGTTACCATATTTACAAGCAAGGGCTCATATATAAACACAGGTCATCACCTCTCCATAGATTCCTTTTGCCTCTGGCAAGGAATCAAAAAACATTTATTTTGTAGTGTTTACTGTGTGTGTACGTAGCCACTGACATGACAATACAATGATGCTTACATTACAACTTAGTGACATGATCTGCTACACTGATCACGAACAATCCATGTTTCAAAGCTAGTGGGAAAACCCTGCAGCTGACGATGATAATACTTATAAAATGGTTTAAGGTGATAGTCCCATAGTAGTAGGTATGTTAACGATCTCCCATATAATAAACTCAACTCCACACGATGCAGTCAGTTTGCCGACAATCTTGCTATTTGGCATACAAGTAAAAGAATTTCCCTATGCATCAGTGCACTACAAAGATTCTCCAACACCCTAAGCTCCTGGTCTAATGACTCGACCGAGGACTACAGTATTAATATTTTCACGACTGACATCACACCCAGCAAAGAAGCTGTTTACCTAGGAAACACCCTAGACAATATTATAAGAAACATATTAATAGCACTATCCGCAAAGTTTGGAGAATCCTAAACCCACTTAAAAGCCGAAGTAATCTAAAATACCTATCCTCACATATTTGATAACAAATTTATAACTTGAAAATTAAACCAATCATTACTTATGGCAGTATATGCTTCCTTAGCTGTATTAAATCTCAAGTTTCCCAATTAAACATTATTAATCATAAAGCCCTTAGAATTTGCCTCAACATCCCTAGCTACATCGCCACTAGTAAGCTCCTTGAAGCGGCAAACTCTTTACCACTTTTCGACCAACTAATTATCTCAAACTAAAAATCCTAAAAACACCCTCCTTCTTGATCCCCTAATCCATGACCTCTTAATTAAATACTTAGTTCACAAAACCTACGCAAAAAGTAATTATAAAAGTTACAAAGAGACATAAGATTTTTTAAACTGGGAGAGGCTTCAGCCCTGGCAGAGGGAGGGGGCCCCTTGTATAGGAAGGGGCTAGAGGTGGCTAGAGGACTTGTGAGTACAACAGCCATTGGAATTGTCCTCCTCTGGGGAACAGTCCAGTCAACGGGAACTATTTTTTCTTAGCATAAGGGTACATCCCGGCAGGGTGGGTTTGCCAGGTCTGGGGCAACCTCCCATTATATTTCATAAGTGGTTTCCTTCACTCCTTTAAAACTTCCAAATTTTTGTGCTGCTTGTCTTCCATTTCATTCGTTACTTTAAATTGCAATTGATTGTCTGTTTTTCCTAAAAAAAAGTTCCAATTAACCTGCAGGAGCCATACCTTGTACGGCTGGAACAGGAAGTTCATTCTGACCAATCATTGACACTCATTTATTCACCCATAGTAAGGGCATTAATGTGCTTTTAAGTGATAGCTCGGTATTAACGATCTCCCCGATGTTGCTCAGTGGTATAGTTTGATCTTTCAGCTTTGAAATTTTGTGATGGTTTGAAGAGATTCCATCAGAAATAGAATGAACTATTCTTGGGAGTTAAATGGCTCGAAAGCAAGGAAAAATTTTCCTAACTTTGCCCATGCGTTGAAAGTGTCTCAAAATACAAACTTAATATTTACTTGTTTCACTGTGGCAATGTGGTGTTTCTGTTAAGGCTTTGTAGATTGTCAACCACCAAGGATTTTATCTAGATCTATGGTAATATTGTATATACCTACAATAACCTTCTTATTACCACTCATTAGTTGTCAAACAAAAGCTTGAGTGCAAAATTTCAATGTGTTGCCCACATTATGAAGATACAGTAATCTTTTAACCTAATTTGTGTTAATGATATCATTGCCCTATTAATAGTGAGTCATGCCATTTATATAAGGCTTTTCAGGAAGAGACACTTAAGTAACACCAACCATCTTTTTTTTTATTTGAGATGTGTTTTTTTGCAGTATACAGGAAATATTTCTTCTGATCTAAATGACCCCCTGTCCACCCACAAGCAGGATGTTTAATACTAGTCAATAAAACAATTGTATTTGTGCAGAATGACTTGATGGTGTCATGCCTCATAAAGCTAGTGCAGCAGGGTATTAAACAATCCTACAGTGTTTTTTTTTGAGGGAGGGAGGGTCACAAACTTGATACACTAGTTTCATGTATTATACAGTGCCTTATAAATACAGTGTACTAGTGTAATCAATCAGAAATGCCATCACATACTGCATACAGCATGCAAACATACAGTAGGCAGGTACTGTTTAAAACTACTCATGTACACAATAGGACACAAACACTAAATGAATATTATTGAGATACCAGATGTTACCACCTTTATCCACATTATTGTACATTCTGTCACAAAAACTGACCATGGCAGAAGCTAAGTGACATTGGGAATATACATTTCAAAGACAAAGTACTGAAGCTTTTATGGATGTTTTTTTTTTTTAACAGTAACATTATCAACTTAGTTGTAGGTATTACAAAGAGGGTAAAATGCCTTTCTTTTCATGCTTGATAGACTTCTTCACAAAAACTATACCTACTTATAAGCTGTTGGTTATCATATCAATATTCAGCATTGTCTGACATGCATGTCAACTGAAAAATACTTACATAAATATCGAACTCTAGAAAAATCAAAACAGGCCTTGGTAAGTCTAAATTTTCATCGAGAACTTTTTGTAGGTATTCCTCCAAATCGCTTCTCCTTTTTTCGATGAAAGCCTTAGAGGTATTACCAAAGAGCTTCTTAGGAGGCAGAGCAGACTTTTCCACCCTACTAGCACCGACAAGTTTGTCGTGGAGGGCACAAAACTCACTGTATCTGTGTTTGACTGTCCAGTGGCAGTCACTGACTGAAACTTGGATGGTGTAAACCTGTTGAGGAAGAAGGAGATGACCAAAGATTTACAAGTTGTCAAAATATTTGAAGCAGCCATTTACAGACACAAATTAAAACAGTATTGTTATGGGTACCAGAACACTTTAAGTAAGTATTATAGAGCAGCATTACATTAGTATACACATGTACACTTTCTCATGCCTTCATCTGGTTAAAGTTTATGTGAAGGCGTGCTTAGTTATGGCACTTTAAGCTTATAGAACAGCATTACATTAAAATACACATGTACACTTTATCATGCTTTAATCTGGTTAAAGTTTATGTGAAGGTGTGCTTAGTTATGGAATAGAATGTCATCCTTGTCAAATGCTTCCCATCAACATGTGGGTGAAAGGAAGCTGAAGGTTGCCTCTGTGCTTACTTCTTTCCTACTTATGTTACGGTCAAAGCCATGGAGGTCAAAAAGCGTATTAAAATATGCAGCAAACTACACACTGAATATACTGTACAGTATATTAAAATGACATTAAATTTACCAATGAGTCTTATAAGTTTAAACTTTGAAATGTCTACAGACACCGTATACACTTGTATAGTAGAGTTCATAATGCACTCCTCAGGGGCGGCGATTTGTTTCAAATATTGGGAGGGACATTTGCTTGGGTGCAGGCGCGTAGCAAATTTCATCCCAAAAATTGTTCGCCCGCTTCGTGATAGTTTGTACATATATTATGGTTACTGGTTGCTACAGCCCTTTTTTCCTTTTTTATCGTCAAACCAAATTTCATTACGGATGCGGTCGGTCTAGCTATAATTTATTTCGAAAAAAGTAAAAACTACTTTCGGTGAAAGTCTGTGACGTTTTTTGGTGATATTTAGTAACAAATTGTGACACGGTTAGACAGGTGCGTAGCGAGGAATTTGCCAATGGGGGGGCGAAGCTTGGAGACAAACTAGCTAAGCGTAGCGCCACCATAAGTTGGCACGAAGCGTAAAACAAAATTTTGGCCAAAAATGCCTCCCAGATCGCTGGAAATGGCACTTCCCAGGCCTTGTAAGTTGCATCTCAGCATTTTCTATTTTGAAATTACTAGCGATATCATAAAAAAAATACAAAAAATTATGCTCAAGGTCTCTCCCTTCGCCCCACCCCCTTGACTACGCGCCTGCGGTTAGAAATCTTGTAGGAAACAGGCCAAATGGAAACCCAGTGAACCCATATCGATGTGAATCATATATATGATTGTACGTACTTACACTCATACACAAGAGATGTACAGACATTATGATAATAATCATGAGTGACAACTTGCTATACGGTCACAGATCACCAAAACGTCCACGAAGCGTCATTTACCTCATGCAGCATGTGTTGAATGAAGTTTTAGCTGCCGTCTAGAATGATTTGGATAAATAATCTCATGCATTATTTTCTATTTATAGCCACAAAAAAAAGCTATGCCACCAAATATTGGGGGGGATATTAGATACTATATCCCCCACCTAAAATATTGGGGGGGACATGTGCCCCCCCCATCCCCCCATGATCGCCGCCCATGGCTCTCCTCCTTCATAAAGAAGCTAATGTTTAATGACTTTATTTAGCGCATTAACTGATGAGAATATCTCCACTTGGTACAGTACTGTTCTTGTACAAACCCCAGACCTGGTACATGAACATACACGTACAGCATCACCATTTACTTGGTTGGTGGACTTACCTAAAATCTGTCTGAAATCAAAGTCCAGGTCAACCCTAGTCCTAGAACATTCCAAGTCCAAGAAAACCCAAGTCAGAGTCCACAGAAAAATGGACTCTAGCATGACAGCTCTGATTCCTTGTTGTTTAAATTAGTACCAAAATACACTTAGAAATGTACGTAAAGTATATATCTAATAAGCAAGTTATGATTCCTACGAGAACAGTTGGTATTGAATCTGTTCCACTACACACTGAATACAGGGTAAATATCTGTATACATGTATATGTATATGAAGACTTACTGTGTAATTTTCAATCTGAGATGTTCCAATTATCTTCACCTCTCGTTTCAGCTGTTCCTTCACAAAATCATCAGGCAACTCGGCCATGGTGCTGATATAGTTGGGATCTCTTCATCAACGTAAATCTGAAATTTTATAATATAATTATTTGTTACTACATGTATCATTCGGGCACATGTGAAAGCTAAACAAAACAACTCTGAGGCAACTTACTGTGTGAAAGGATACAAAGAATATTGATACCAGGTTGTAACCTTAGTAGCCTTTTGGGCAATTAATGCTGCAAGATACAGTACTGTATATGTAGAAGATCTTGCACAGTGTAACAATTATTTTTAATTTTCAATATCACCTTAAATGTACTTAAGCTATGGGATAAGGCCATGATCACCTACAGTATCCCTACAGATGGTCTCTGGGTACTAATGACAGACTTCACCATTTGAGTGGGCACTAAAATACTATTCCATTACTATTAAACATCTAGGGCAAATATAATGAACCTACCTGTACATTCCAAGCAATGATAAGTTTGTATGGTTTTCACTTTTCAGACATTACTCCCGGCTACAAAACATATCTGAAAATACTGCACAACTAGTTACCCCAACCATTTCTACATTTATGCTTGTTATTTTGAGCACCAAGCAAAATATATACAGTAAAACTGAATTTGTTATTGAACTCAGTTGAGATGCTTACTGTAGGAGGGTATTTCCATTCACCCCCCCCCCCCCCCCCACAGCAAACACACTCATATCAATGATCAGCTATTCTGTAAAGTGCTATATTGACAATTTGAGAGTTATTATATAAGTCCATTATGATTGTTTATGAGAACCTGTTGTAGCTTGTAGGGTCTGTGAAACTTGTCCTTTTTCTTAGGCTCTGAGCCTTCATAAGTTAACTTACAATTAATGCAAATAGAGATGAAACTTAACAATAAATGCTTTATATCCATACATGTATGTCAGAATCAATTTTGCATGAAACTTTTTTCTGGCAAAATCCTTGATATGTATCCCAATCAAATGTCAAATTATCAGGTACTATATTAGTCCCATGACAGCTCTGATCTGTTGGTGTTTAAATTAGTATCAAAATACACTTAGACATGTACGTAAAGTATATTAATAAGCAAATTATGATTCCTACGAGAACGAGGGTATATAACTTCATAACATGTCAAGGTTATGAATTCTATGTTTAAGTTCCATATGAGGTTCATGCCTTTATTTTGTCTGTGTGTGTCCTGAATGTAATGAAACAAGGAAAATTCATGAATTCTACTTGTAACAGTTACCATGGTGTATTGTAATTTGCCAGTGCCAAGAGCACAAGGACATCAAAGATTAGTGGGAATGACTGTCTCTCTGGTTTTGCTGTTTAGTTGTATCCTTCAAAATTATCATGTGTAAGTTTGCCAAGTTAGATTAGAATATGCCAGAATATGACAGATTTGTACTTGTACAGGTGTGGAGTTCGAACCATTAGTATAGAAATTTCCATTAATACATACATGTGCTAAAATTTGCCATATAATTCCTGTAAATGGTAAAATACATAATGAAGTACTTCAAAATATAAAGTTTGCATGTCCTTCGTTGATGGTAAAAACTTAAGCTGTTTTCATAATGGGCGCATGGTTTATGACTTGGACTGAAAAGGAATTTACAATCTAAAAATTTAAACAAGGCCAAATTGTGTCTATCAGTGACGACACAGTGCAAAATTTAAGGATTCATGCAAGATAATGTATTCTACCATGACTTGTGTGGTCTCATTTAGGCTACTGTATAATGTTTACATTGTGGCCATTTGTTTCGAAGGTTTATGGGTCAATTACTTTTCGCCCGGCAATTCCTAGACCAATCAAGAGAATTTGTTGATGGCTCAACAGATGCCAGATTCAGTTGAGCAATGTTTACAAACACTTGTTGGATTAAATGCTTCGAAGAAAAATGGATTGTCTTAACTACAGTCCTAGGGGGTGTTTAACGGAGGGCAGAGTACACATTTTCAATGTGAAAAATGGTATGAAGTTCTAACTTTGGGCCCTCGGAGTGAAGCATGGAGGAGGCGTTGCAAAAACTCT
>KN890323.1:5686-31150 GCA_000934455.1 Apostichopus parvimensis
TTGGTCACTGAGTTACAAAGCAATAAGTGCCAATATTGAAAGTTACACCACTGATTGTGAAAATGACCATATAGTGCAGGCTTAATTTAGAACCTAAAGTGGCAAATTTAAGCAGGCATATCTAGAATTTGGGAGGAGCCACCTGAAGCAAGATGCCAGCAAGGGACACCTCTTAATTCCTATTAAAGTTAATACTAAGTTGCAGAATCTACCATGTCCAGCAACCAACCCATTCCTTAAAATTCATGGCCAACCCAAACAAAAGATAGACAGTAATCTGCATGTTACATAAGGGTTACCTTGTTAGGTGAAGGATGCAGTCTCATAAAAGAGACACTAGAGTCTCAATAATGTCTGGAACCTTGGCTAACATTGTCTGCTTTAATTACAAACTGTGCTGACTAAGGATGTATCCTGTGACATGGATGTCCTAGCCTGTATAATACATGTATACAATACTGTAGTAAATGTAAACTGCCTTGATATGCATACATTTACAGTCAGTATACTGTATACTATACTGTGTACTGTGTAATATTGTACTGTGCACTTTACTGTGTGCTGTACTGTGTATTTTACTGTGCACTTTACTGTGTACTGAGCTGTACTGTGCTGTACTATATAGTGTACTGTGCTGTACTGTATACTGTGCTGTACTGTATACTGTACTGTGTACTTCATAGTGTACTGTACTGTACTGTGTTGTGCTATACTGTATACTGTACTGTATACTGTGCTGTACTATATAGTGTACTGTGCTGTACTGTGTACTTGATTGTGTACTGTGCTGTACTCTACTGTGTACTGTACTGTGTACTATACTGTGTACTGTACTGTGTACTGTACTGTGTACTTTACTGTGTACTTTGCTGTACCGTACAGTGATGTACTGTATTTTGTAGTGTACTGTGCTGTACTGTATAATGTACTGTACAGTGATTCCCTGTACTGTATAATGTACTGTACTTTGAACTATATGCTATACTTCACTGTGTACTGTATACTGTGTGCTATACTGTACTGTACTGTGCTGTACTGTGCTGTACTGTGTACTGTACTATATTTGCACGTGTATGTCTATCTACTCTGCCATTTGCGTAAGATCCTATTTTTCTTTAAAATATCTGCTCTTTTAGGAACCATGATCATCACACTGCACTAAACATATAATGCACAGGGCCGCCATGATCACAGTCACACAGTAAGGATTGAGATTGAGGGGCTGAGACTATCCCTAGATGCTGTAACTGCTGTAAACAACCTCTCTCCACAATAGTACACAGGCCTACCTTCTACAGATATATACTGTAGATACATAAAATATATAAAGTGAACAGTTAGACCAACAGTTGACATATTTTATAACAGCAACCTTCCTACCTACAGGATGTTTGTTACTTGAGATTGGTAATATTATGTTTTCAAACCATACCAGAAGAACTCTTTCTCACAGCAAATTTTGCCCCCCTGATTCTGAGACCTACGTGATATTGGTTTGTTTATTCTCTCTCTCCTCTCTTTATGTGTGTCTGGTAACAACACCTTATCAACCTACTTTCTACTATTGTATTCTTTACATTCCTGTATACATGTGTGTACTCTAAACAGGCATCCGCTAACAATGTCTCCATGATACAAACATGTATGTGACTTCAAAACTGAACCAAAAATAACTTTATTATAGATATTGACCTATGATTTGCTCTGAAAACATTCCAAAAAGGATACAGTGTACGAGTTGTTAAAAAACATGCTAACAGTACATTTACTGTAACTACAAGGTAACAGTACAGTGAACTACAGAATGTTACAGCACACTGTAAAGGCTGCTATATATTCAAAATCAATTCCAGCTTCGATTTTCTTGCAACAAATTTATATTTTATATACCATTATCGATGCAAAAGGATGGCCTGCTGACTACATATAGTATACTTTACATACATATAGTATGATGACTACTTAGTACAATCATATAATTACACTAACGTTTTAAGCTTGCACAGAAATATATTGTAGATAAACCTACAAATATTTACTTCCAATAGTAACACCATTATGCATCTAAGCACCTTTAATTTAGTAAAAAATTCTCAAAGTTGAGGGGGGGGGGGATCTAACCAGTATGCCCTTCAATATCCATGGGTTACATTTTTCAGGCACACAGTTACAGCTCCCCCCACCCAACAACAAAAATTGGGCTCCTACGCCCATTCGACTCGCATGAGTACAGCCTCCAGTGTCTCTGATTCCATGATCATGCAACAAATAAATCATTGAGTCACAAATTCTTTATCTTTCAACTATAGATATTAAATTCTATGATATTTGTAATCTGCAATGTAGTAGGAGAGTCTGTAATGTACTTCAGATGCTGACTCTAATTGCTGAATCTAGTTTCATAATCTGTACTAAGTACTGGAGCTCTACCTGCAGGTGGGTGATCCTCATCAGGACTTTTCTTGTTACTTATGAGTTACCCCCGGAGAGCCCTGAGGCAATTCCCGATCCTACCATCGTCCTTTATTATGTATAATGAACCAATCAAGAACCAGTGCTCAGCTGATCATAGACTTGTCAATTGTGTTTAAAACTCTGCTATGTTCCAACACTGATCTCTCTAAACATACAGTATATGTAGTACTTATGTGTCTGGGGTATTTACAGTATAATCACTACAGTATGATATTACTTACCAGTCTCAAATCCACTACACAAGTCAGATGGCAACAAAAGAAGAGCAACAGCTAAGTGTGCAAGTGTATCACCTGCTAGCTTGACTGGCAGGGCCATTCTTAGGCATGAGCGTTTCCCCCATGTTTAGCCCCTGCTCATGACCCTTCCTCAAGACCCCTGCTCAAGACCCCTGCTCAAGACCCTCAAGATCCCTGCTAACGACCCCTGCTCACGGCCCTTGCTCCAGACCCCTGCTCCAGACCCCCACTCAAGACCCTGCTCACGACCCCCACTAACGACCCCGCTCACGACACCTGCTCAAGAACCCCTCTCACAACCCGCTCAAGAACCCCACTCAAGACCCCTGCTCACCAACCCCACTCAAGACCCCCGCTCACGACCCCCGCTCATGACACCTGCTCAAGAACTCCGCTCACGACCCGCTCAAGAACCCCACTCAAGACCCCACTCAACATCCCTGCTCCAGACCCCCGCTCAAGACCCCCGCTCAAGACCCCCGTTCAAGACCCACACTCAAGAACCCTGCTCACGACCCCGCTCAAGACCCCGCCCAAGAACCCCACTTAAGAACGCCGCTCAAGACCACCGCTCAAGACCCCTGCTCAAGACCCCTGCTCAAGATCCCCGCTCACGACCCCTGCTCAAGACCCCTGCTCCAGACACCTGCTCATGACCCCCGCTCAAGAACCCCACTCAAGACCCCACTCAAGACCCCCGCTCAAGGCCCCTGCTCAAGACCCCCGCTCACGACCCCCGCTCGAGGACACTCAAGACCCCCACTCAAGATCCCTGTTCCAGACCCCTGTTCCAGACCCCTGTTCCAGACCCTCCTCCTCAAGTGGGAACCATGGTTGCGTTGCACCCACCTTTTATTGTACACAGGAAAATAGGCAGAAAATGAATTATCAAGGTTTTTTAGCCAAATTGTTGCTATTGGTTTTCCTTCTCAAAATTGAAGATAATAGGTATGAGACAGACAGGTACAGTAAAAGAGGTACAGAGGAAAGAGAGAAGCAAATCACAGTATAGTCAGCAGATGATAACTACCCTACCATCTAGGCTGTGTACAGAGTCTCTAGCTAATAATCACTGGAGACTGGAGAGCCTGATTGCAATCATGGTCCAGTGAGAATTCCCAGGACACTGTGCTGATTATAAGCCATTGCCCTGCACACTGCTTGCAATCTCTAGGGCTACATAAACATACTGTGCATGTACAGTTTGTTATTTGTAAACAGTATAGGGCCTACTGTACATTATGGTGAGTTAGTATGGAATGATACATTGGTGCTGGACAAAGTAAGTAACACGCTTTTATGTTCTCACAGACGGTACGGTTAAGAGATACATACATGTACATATTCACAATGACAGCAAACATGGATTAGTAGTCCCACAATTACATTCATTAATTAATGCAAATTAATCGCCAAATAAGTGTCAACCTGACTGTCTCAGCATATTCTTGGCTGATTAACGATCTAATATACAACCTGCATTTTAAAAGTACCCTTACGAAAAATTCATGAAAAGTTTGATAATTAGCATGTTACAGGTGAATAAAGGCTAACACTGGGTCGACAGTACTTGAAGATGTACAGATTCCAAACACAAGACTTAGAAGTCTACAGTTTTTTTTATTTATTTTTTATTTTGGTCATCCCTGACCAAATAGTTGGAAAATAGAGTTTCTGAATACATTTCCACTTCCACGTGAGTTATCAAACCCTAAATAGAAAGTGGGACAGTTAACGGATATCCCTTTCGTATTTTTGGCAGGGTACCGTACAGGTAATATGTAGGCAGCATTTCCTGTACCACATGAATTATCCTGGAACCTTCCATCAAAAGTGGCACATTTTTTTTTTTTGGGGGGGGGAGGCGGAAGGGAGAAGGGGCAGCAAGGTACTATTATTTAGGAAATGTTATTCAGGAAATGCATGAATTCCTCAATTTTGAAGCCTGTATTTTCATGAAACATACAGTAACTTTTTTTATTTTTTTATTATTTACCTACATACTGTACTGTAGGCCTTAGAAAGTAGACCTACTCATTAACTGACATTGCTTTCATTCTTATTGAATCTTATTGAATATAAATCATAGAGCTGTTAGTGAGACCATAAAAAGTATAAGCCTTTTAAAACATGTATGTCACTGCAGATACGGTGTGGTCTGATGACCGTGTTGCATGAGAGTCCTAACGTACTGTACAATGCCTCACGAGTTTGACATAGTGCTATTGTACAGAGAGTACCGTAAGGCTAGTCGCCCAGTTTGTTAGGAAGACAAGGAGAAATGCAGTAAAGACAAAGAGACAGTTAGGAGAGGAGCAAACGATGCCTATAACATCCAAACCTAGCAATCCATACGTGACACTGATAGTGACACAGGCTGCATAGAAGTAAGAAAGCTGAAAAAATCCCAAAAATTCAAAACTTACAATTGAACTATTTGAAGCTTCCATCAATCCCCCTAGAAAACCTACAAACTAGTCCTTCCCTACCTCCTCCCAACCAACCCCCCTCCCCATGTACCAAGTTTCTGATGAGACCAAACAGAAGACAGATCTATAGATTGTTCTGCATAGAATACAGTACAGTCCTCCAGGGTGCACCAATTCCCAGCAAGCTAGAACAGGCATACCCCCCATCCCCACACCTCTGTCCTCCTGGGTGTACAGTACCACTTCCCAGCAAGCTTAGCAGGTAACCCCCATCTCTATCCCCTCCCACAGTAGGCTAAAGCAAGCATGCCCCAACCCCCGGTACTCCTGAGTTCACCAATTCCCAGCAAGTTAAAGCAGGAAGCCCCATCTCTACCCCCTTCCGGTTCCAAAAATCACAGCACAAGCTAGAGCAAGCATCCCTCTCCCCACCCTCTGTCCACCACTTATTAGCATGCCAGAACAATCATCCCGTACTCTCTGTCCTAGACCGTGCACCAATTCCCAGCAAGCATCCCTCCTCCCCCCGCTGTCCTCCTGGGTCCACCCAATTCCCAGCAAGCTACAGCAAGCAACCCTCCCCCCCACATCCTCTATGTTCCCCTTGGTCCACCAATTCCCCAGCAAGCGTCCCTCCTCTCCCCTCTGTCCTCCTGGGTACACCCAATTCCCAGCAAGCTACAGCAAGCATCCTCCCCCCTCCCAACCCCCTGTCCCTCTGTCCTCCTGGGCCCACCCAATTCCCAGCAAGCTAGAGCAAGCAACCCTCCCCCAACCCCTCGGTTCTCTGTCCCCCTGGGTCCACCAATCCCCAGCAAGCTAGAGCAGGCAGAGTACAGAAGAGAATAAGAGCACACAGCTTGCGTTGTCAACTCACCACCTCTAATCTCTCCCTCATCTTCCTGGGAACGCATTTCCTGCTCAGATCCTGAGTCCTCCATTGCCAGGTCCGCACCTTAACAATACAACAGTGAAACAAAGGCCACAATCAATAAGGAGTGTTACTCAACCAGGGGGAGGGCAAGAGTGAAGGTGGGGACATTCATGTACTGAAGGTCTACCCATAAATTTGCCACATGGTCACTTTAAAATTTGAGAAACGTTGCAAAATCAGTGACAGGTTTGTGATATCTCAAAAAAAATTGTAAACTGGTCTAAAAGTATGTGATTAGTAGTGATGATTGAATGGATGGACTGCAATTAAATTTCCTAAAAAATTCTGACGGTATGATAGATTTTTTGGACTTACTTGGGACTAATTCATCTCTAATCCTCATAATCCCCCAAACTCACAGATACTGTACCTCATCATGACCTCCCTCTTCATCTTCCAATCAACCCTCATTTCCATCTGGCGGCTGAAATGTTTGTGGACTTCACCTGACCTATACTGTGCCTGAACACAACCTTTCCCTACCTCATCCCTCCTACCTCCCCCTCCTTCCACGTCTCCTCCTCTTCCTTCAGCCTAAAATTGTTCTAAAAAAATATATATAAAAAAAACACCTGTAAAGTTTTTCAGAAAACTGTTGCACAAATATTTAATGGTCATCAGTTTAAGGCCAAATTTGAGTGTGCTACAGTAAATAAATTAAATATTGTTGAAAGTTTTCCCAGAATGTGACTACCACCTTCCAGGAAGATCAGCTGTTCCTCCAATTAATTCCCAAACACTGCAGAGGTCTATTAAAGTCTCAATATTTACCTGTTTGCTGATGAATTTCGGAAAACAAACATACAAAGTTGATTCAATGTTTCTTATTCTAAATGCACTCTGACCAGGAGGGTTAAATGTAGAATGGTTGTAGTGCTCAAATTAATCGAAAGAAAACTTTTTATTTTTTGTTGTCCTTATGGCGCGAACGATTTACCGCAAAATCACTGCAACCGCCCATGTCAGCATGTTCATTACACAAATGTAAGAAATATAGCCTACACATGAGGCCCGATCAAGACTGTAACACAGTCCTATACTCGTATCGTCCACTTTTTACAATTCCACGGAGGAAACGTCTGAAAACACCTGTGTTTTTAATTCCAATGGAAGGAAATGACATACTGTACTATTGCAAGCTTTTAAGACCGAGAGAAAGGTACCATTCAAGAGAAAGAACCTAAGACAGGCTAGCCACACACTTTTTACAATTCCACGGAGGAAATGTCGGAAAACACCTGTGTTTTTAATTCCAATGGAAGGAAATGACATACTGTACTATTGCAAGCTTTTAAGACCGAGAGAAAGGTACCATTCAAGAGAAGGAACCTACAGTAAGACAGGCTAGCCACAAAAGTGAGGCCTCACAGTCGTAAACAAAACAGATATTTGATTGGTGCATGATCTGTTGGGCAGGGCTTGCAACTTTTGATTGAGGTTTGTAGAATCTACAGTACGGACTTGTTAATAAAACTGGCGAAATTTATTCAGCTCAAAATTTTTAACGACAGATAACTCTATAAAACTTCTGAATATTGATATGAAAATTGCATGAAACAGTGTCATTTTCACTGAGCGTTTAGTGCAGTAAAGCTGGAAAGGTCAAAGTTTAAATTTGGCAAACAAGTACTGAGAATTTAAAAGTAAAATAGATGATTACCATGTTACACATATTTCATAAGTGCTCTGAAAGAGGAATATATTGATTTAAAGGTTGTTGGCAGAAACATTTTGCTAAGATGAATTCTGCATGACTATTAGTGACCGACCACTACTTGACCGTCTAGCATTATTTTGGGGGCTATTATATGTACCGAGCAGAACTGTCTGTCTTTAACAGAGGACTTAAAATTAGTAAATTGCTCTTAGTTTCAAAGGGACTCAACCATTAAATGTTACAGTAATATCCTATTGTACAGTAACCCAAGTGATAAGTCTTTAAACTGTATCAAACTTACAGTGACCAGAATTTAGACTTAATCATAGCATATTTTGGAGCTCAATATCGTTTAAGAGCAAGGTGATCACTTTTACAGATGGGGCCAAAGAGAGCATGGTGCAGTACGTCTAATTTTCTCCTCCTTCTTTTCATCAAATTTTCATCATCAACAGTAATCATTTACGATGATTTTCATAAGGAAGGAACTAAACGGCTTTTCCAATATCTCCTTCTTGTCGACCTTTTCGAACTTTCCCTTCAAAAAGTTTGCTTACAACCCGTAGAACATTCTAAGAGACATACACATCTTACTATTTAGTTTTTAATTAGTATTAGAGCTGTGTAACATTTTGTATTGAACAATGAACATTGAACAATGAACATTGAACAATGAACAAGTAAATATTGCTTTACCATACGGTAAATGCTGCACTGTACAAAGGTCTGAAAAACCTAATAATTTTAATAATATACTATTATACAGTAGACTACGTAGTAACAATGGAATTACGCGCATTAAAGTGGAAGGTGTTTGAATGACAAACTACTAGCTGTCTTTAGATAGATAAACAATTAAGGCATAGGACACAAAATGTTCTGTACATGAACAGTACAGTATGAATATGTAATGATGCATTGCACTGGCCGACCATGTTCAGTAAAAGATGGATGTACTGTATGTACAGTAACTTAGCTCCCTTACAGGTGGATATACGCACGTTATAAATCACCATTATTATTATTATTATCTGGGAGAAGACCAAATTGGTTTTATCTTCATAAATAATGTCTTAACTGTTCAGGAGAATTCAAAATCCTGTCTAAAAAATGGGTGTAAATTTTTAATATACCTGTTCAAGCCTACAGACTTAACGACTTATACTGTAGTTTGCAGTAAATTTGTTCAACGTGCTCTACATAGTACAGTATATATATGTCACAAAGTTATCTAAGCCAACTCAAAAATTAGGCTTCTACTCGAGAGAGAATGGTGTGATTATGATTGATTCTGGAAAGTATAAGAATTGACATCATCACATTTATAAGCTTTAAGGCAGATGAATGGAATATCTAGGTTGAGACATACTGTAATTGCTTAACACTGACAATGAAGTACAGTTTCCAATGTGCTTGAACATGCTTTACAGTAGTATATACAGTACATAATAATTGCAAACTTGTCGAAAATTTTACATGTCATCTTGAGTAAAATCCAATGGAGAGCATATAATGTCACATCTTGAATAAATTATCAAACAGGAAATAATTTTGATTTTAACTAGTGCCTTGTGAGAAGTAATGTAGAACTGTTTATACAAGTGTGCAGTACTTTATGAGAGATTGTATATAGTTTTAGTCAGATTTGAAAATTTAGCAGTTTCTGTGAATTTTCATGTACTGGGCGTACCTATTTACAGTACACCAACCATGCAATGCCAATTACAGCTAGGCAAAATTCCAAATGCATGACTTAATAATAGGAAACACAATTCTAAATTTGCATTACAAACATATTTTGCTTTTGACGTCACAGACTACCCACTGAGTAGCTTCCCATCAAGGTTAAAGGTTGTACTAAGTACAAGGAGCCCTTTATACTGCAAGTGATCTTTCTAGCTGTCTCATTGGAGGGGGGAGGGGCAGGAAGCAGAAGAATTAAAAGAAATTTAAGAAAAATTCAGAAAAACACCATTGTAGGCATTTGAGCTTTCTCGCCAAATAATTTACCTGCAGAAATTAGAGCAGATATACAGTAAAATGTGTATGTTTCAGAACATATGAGTCAAAGCAAGGACATGTATATTTGGGATAATAATCAAGAGCTTCCTGCATCTTTGCAAGCATTTATAGCACACAATTGTGGACACCAATCTATTAATTCACTGACAGTAAGGATTGGACCATATACAGCAAATTTATGTTAATAATCAGTGTTACAGTAATAATATTAATGATAATACTAATAATCAGCAGTTATTTTTTTTTTAGTTATTTACTACGCTTAAACCACCACAAATGTCGGAGAAACCCGCAAGGCCTTATATGGAGTACAACTTACACATCAGATCGCTTCCAATTCAACATTTGTTCTCAAATTTGGAATCTCTTACAATTGCTTTTGAGAGCTATATCATCGGCATCAAAATGGGAGTGAATTGAACAGCCAAGGATCCACAGATGATGCTTGACATGTGAGTGCAACATAACTTGCAGCGAAGACGAAAACGTTGATGCCTGGATGTGATTTTGTCAGGTCCATTGATAAGTTAAGACTGGTTCCAATTATTTAGCTTAAAATGAGAACATTATTGATCAGTAAATCTGCGATTGACACATATTTTACACAAAAATAGATACGACATTTAGTCCCACTGAAGTGTTCCATTAATTTTGTCAGCATCTAATGTACTTTATATGTACAGTACTTGGAACTGTATTTTATGCACAGCATGTTCAATTACTATTAAAATGTACCTAATTATAAACATAACAACATGAACTGTGCTTGTTCAAGCTTGATTCCAATGAACTGTATATATGCAGCCCTACACAGCCTTACAGTTCTGTACTGTACTGTACATACTTATTTATATTACTCAGGACTCGTGATAATATTGATCCAGGTATGTGTGTTGTACTGACCTAGTTGTATATCATGTGTACTGGGCTCACAGAGTAAGAGAGCTTTATGCTTTACTATCAAATATATATCACTGTCCATTCATTGCACTACATTGTGTCCAGCATTATATCACTCCATATGCAGCCCTACACAGGCTTACAGTTCTGTACTGAACATGTATACTTATTTTTCTAACCCAGGACTGGTGATGATGATATTGATCCAGGGTACATGTGTGTTGTACTGACCTAGTTGTATGCATCATGTGTTCTGGGCTCACAGAGTAAGAGAGCTTTACAGTACTTTACTAATTATCAAATACACACATCACTGGCCATACTGTATCCAGCATTAAATCACATCGTATATGGAGTGCTTGATTCCAATGTACATATATGCAGCTCTACACAACCTTACAGTACTGTATTTAACTGTACATGTATACTTATTTTACTAACCCAGGAATGATGATATTGATCCAGGGTACATGTTGTGTGTTGTACTAACCTATTACTGTAGTATGCATACATGTGTAGAGAGCTCACAGAGTAAGAGAGATGTAATACTTTACTATCAAATTCACACATCACTGGCCATTAACACTGTGTCCAGCATTTTATCACATTGAGTGCTGGCTACTGTTGTAATCTGATCAGATACACTGTTACCAGCATATCCATAGCCTAACCTTTGGTTTGGGGACCTTGTACAGTGGCTATAAGTTTGATAGATATATCAAGGGAGGAGTTGTTAGGATTGTGTATGAAGGGTATCTGGGTCATAGTAAACATTATACAGGTACATGTAACTAACATACAAAAAAGGAACCAAACAGAAAGTAAACAGACATGGGTACAGGAAGGACAGCCAGATAAAATAACCACATGAAAACAATACAACACAACACAACACAAAGTGAAGCCACCACAAAAAAAAAAGCGATGCTTTTTAGCAAAAAAAAGAGAAAAGAGGCAAGACACAAGGCAGAGGAGAGCAGGACAGCATAACAAAAAAAAAAAAAAAAAAAAATGAATACCCAAAATGAACAGAAAGCACGCACCACCCACAAATAATGAATAATAAAATCAAACCTAAAGAAAAAAAAAAACAAAGCATAATCAACAAACAGGAAGCGCGACGGGCAAAACCTAAAACACAAGAAAAAGCGACAATACACAGTACGGAAAGAAAAGGAAAAAACCGCAAAAAACCAAAAAAAAACTTCCAAACCCGCCAATGCGGGGGAAAAAGCAACCCAATGCTTTCAACGAATCTATGCCTATCATAATGCAGCATTCCAAACATGTTTCGTCAGTGCAGCTAAGTGTTGTATGGTTTCCCAATGTTCACTGCTTGCAGTGAATCTCATAAATGTCACTTACTGTACACTTTGCTCACATCAAAAACAAGGTAGTTGAATGACAGTATACATACCGATTGGCTTACATGTATACTACATACATACTGTACTGCACATCGAAGATCCCAGCAGAGAACTTTTAAAAACAAAATTTATACAATTTTCCCCCCAAAATGGGAAAAAAACAACTAATTAGCCTACAAAAGTACAGGATTTTTTTTTTTTTTTTTTTTTGATCAATCATCAAATTTGCTTCAAACTTGCCTACAACTTTAACCTGTAAAAGGAAAGACTAGGCTACTGTACATGTAGGTAGGTATACTGTTACTGTACCGTAAAGTCATAATCTTTTAAAATTTCCGTCGAAACAGAAACTGAACCAAACAGAGACTACATTTGGCATACATTATTTACAGTAATACGAAACAAAGCCATGTTTATATCTCAACCTTAAACAAGGTGTACATAACATTAACTCTTTGTCAGTACTGGACTAACTGGTTAATAACACAGATACTATGTACAGAGGAATACCAAGTGATTTTTATCACATATCTCAAAGACTCTTATTTCTTTACTTGTTCTTTTGATTGCGATTGATTT
This sequence comes from Apostichopus parvimensis, assembly GCA_000934455.1. NCBI lineage: Eukaryota > Metazoa > Echinodermata > Holothuroidea > Aspidochirotida > Stichopodidae > Apostichopus > Apostichopus parvimensis. The sequence continues at coordinate 18,289 of KN890323.1, forward strand.
GTTTTGTTAAGTGCCTAGAGCAGAGCTACTTATTGTTTCTGAGTTTGGCGTTAAATAAATCCCCTGTAATATTATTATTATTGTTATGATTAATATTGTTATTGTTAGTTAGGTTCCGGAAATCCAATTGTACATAGTGTGTCTATGGCATGGCTTTCATTCAAAGTGATACAAAGAATCAAAGACCGTGGAATTCTTCGGGGTGGCAGGAAACACTGCATGCATAATTTTCTTTAATTTTATGAACGTTCACCACCATTTAGTGTAGCCATTAGAACAACAGGGCAGCTGTTATATACAGCTCTATAAAATAATGTTATCAAGTTTGATCAATCCTAAGGAATAAAACTCCTGTTACATATTTCCCAATTTAATATTATCTCAACTTGTGCTAGCATATAAAAATCTCCTTTGCATGATGTACTGTACATGTACTAGTGTATAACAAAATAAAAAAATTATACATAAAAAAGGGGGGGCCTGCACATTCTGTACCCCTCAAAATCTTGAAATTTAAATTAAACACATCACAGTACGATTGGCATTAACAGGCTACAGCATAGTGACAACATCCATTAGTGTGTTCCTTTACAGTATATACATACTGTACATACATGTAAGTGTACACAGTGTTTTAAAGTCTGTAACTTCATAGGGCTCCATACAGTAGTGTCTTCCTACTTTGGTACAAACTGCCATCAGAGAGATCTGGATGCAAACTATGGAAGATACTTGACTATTGACAGTAGTACTTGTAACAACAGGTTGGTTTATACCCTCCATGCTGTACTACTGTAGGTAGCTGCTCACCTTTACATGAACTTGATGAAGTCTGAATTTTGCTATGATAGCAAAATATTTTAACATGTAAGAAAAGTGTACATGCATGTACTGTGTTTGTGTTTGTGTGGTATGACCATTTAAGACTAGGATGTGGCTGTTTGGTGTATCTTAAGGTTGACTTAAGATATTAGGGAGACGTTACTAGCCAGCTAACGATTCCGTAGTGAACATGTCTCCAGCAAACCAGAGGATATTTAACCAGACCTCCGTATTTCTTATGAATAATGTCTGCAGGTACTGTGAAATCATGAAAGATGAATTATAATTTCTGCCAGCACAGACTTGCACAGTGTAATCACATAGTAAAATGAACAGTCTATCTACTATGAGCGAAGACTTGTGTTCATTAACAGTCTATTAGTCTATATACAATAAACATCTCAGGTTATTACAGTAATGCAGGCAAGTCCTGCTCAATGGATGTCTATACAGTATCTGCTAATACACTTACAGTTAACTTGCTTGACATTGAAACCAATGACATGGTCAATTGACTTGGTCTTCATTTTATCACAATTCACTGCCACCATGCCTAGACCAAACATGACCCTACATGACCTGATGGCACCAAGGTAGTAACCCCCCAAATTCCCTTAAGATGTCAGCTTGCGCCATCCGAACCATTACTACTGACCCAAACTGTCATTCGAATGACCTATAGAACCTAAAATTTAGCCTTGAAACTCAATGATTTACTTTAAATTTGAACAGTTTGTTTAAATTACTTTTGCACTGTTTGAACTGTTCACGAAATCTGTGCACTATCAGTACCGGGCTTTGAAAATTCAAATTTGCATTGTGGTGCCTTTTTATATGACTAATACATGAAACTGCCATCCAGGCACCCTAGTACACATCCAACCCCCCCCCCCTCCACCTCCCACCTCTCTCAGGAGATTCTAGCTGGATAATTATTGTGCAGTATAAAGTACATACTGTGTGCAGTAGGTTTGCAGTTCTTTGCCTAGTTCTGTGCATAAATGTTTTCTCTAAGAAGCAACATATTCACAGATTTACCTACTAAGCAAACTTGAAAGTTCCCAAAATCTGTGCAAACAATGCTAAAGTTTGCTTTAAACTTCCCAGAAATGGCTAAAATATATCACGAAAAGTCATACTTTGGCATTCATAAAAATTGTTATTACAATTTGGCATTTAAACATGGGCAACTGTCTGTATGTATCACACACAACTACCATTAATGCCCAGGAAAATGTGTGTTGAAGTTGAACATGGGTGACCGTTATTGGAATTCCTAGCATACTAAGTGGGATACTTCTAACCTTTAACTTAGGCAATCTGGAGAAAAGTCCAACCAATGTTTTCCTCTCTAGAAGGTCCTGCTAGGATCAAAATGGTAGACCCTTTTAACTTTTATACAAAAATTTGTATGAACTGTCCACTATATAATAAATAAACAAGAAAAAAAAACTACTACTGTACATACTGATTTGTAAAGTTATTATTTATTCCATGTTGTCACAATTCAAGCAATCTCCAACTGTAACAGAAAACACATTTGGTCCTAAGTCTAAACCTAGGGGTAAGCTTATCCCTATTGACAAAGCAAGGCTGATCTTTGAAGCCTGGTTGTACCCTATTGAAGAAGTATTGATGTCACAGTCAAAGGCTGGGGGTCAGGGGGGGGGGGAGAAACATTGTCTGTATCCATGGGAATTTGTACAGTATCATATTTGTTTCCTTCTGCCACCCTCCCAAACCAAGAAGGCGCCCATTGTTCATGACATAAATACCGACTTTGACAGTGGTCCATGATAATGGAACCTTCAAGAATAGGCTGAACCTTGATGAAGTCTTAGAAACAAGCAGGTTCAGTAAAACTACTTAGAAATACATTTATACACACATTTTTCTTCTTGGTTAACCAACTTTGTTGTCTGAGCAACTGTAAAAGGAAGTTGGCAAGTCCAATGGACAACCAACAACCATTGCACACAAACAAAAAAGTCATCCCTACAAAGTATTGCTTGTAGTTTATGAAATTAACAAAATTCTACTATTATCCATGTGATTTATTTGTTAGATCCACTCCCGTTATATGTGTTAACACTTCTGATGCGCAAATTTTAACAGGCTAACCATTGCCTCATCTCAGTAGGCCTACAAAAGTTAAAGACCAATGCATCAAGATGGCCAATCAGCTGTTCGAAGGTTAGACATATCACGTTAGGATATCTATCCAACATCACCACTAGCATTAACATTAGGCTTGTTAAAAGGCCACTTTCCTAACCGTGACAAGTCCAAAGATCACATTTCGCCAAAAACACGACACAAGCCTTCTTTAGGCCTACAATTTCTTTGGGCATTAAAGAATTGGATTGAATAAAGATAAATGCTTGCCATGGTGATTTTCTCACATTTATTTCAACTGAATTACGGTAGGGTCACAATCTTGACAGTGCATACTGACTAACGTAACATTGCTATGATGGGAGACTGTAGTATAGCAGTAGTAAAATCTCTACACTCCCAAAAATGTAGCGTATCAAATATGGCATCCACTGCACAAGTATGGAGATCAAATGCGATCAGTTTTGGCGACTGCTAGTCCATTTGTCGAACATAACCTTGTTTATCTGTATACTTGTTCACTAATGGGGATAAATCTAAGCTTACCCTGTCCCTGAGGTTGTTCCTCAGCGCTGTCCCGGTCCGACATCTCTCCCTTGTTGCTTCTTTCTCGCCCTCAGCTGCTGCTGCTTGCCTGGGAGATATAGCTCTACTCTGTATTCTAACTCGCGCCGTAGCTTGGGTTTTGTACCGACTGTAAATCTCATTGACATAAATACTTGTTATTTGTTTTTTGGGTAAGTGTCACCATTCTTAAAAGCATATTAACACATTTAAAAAAATGTTATGTGAAATTGTTGGAAAACATTCGAGGAAAGGGGAAAATATGCCAAATGTATCGTCTCGTGAAAGCCAACGTGATGTTGAAGAAATTATATGAAAGCCGGCTGATGAATAAAACATTATATTTCCGGCTAGACAGATATTTGCATATCATTTTGACGTCACAGTGAATTGGGAAATTCCCGAGGTTTGATTGGGCAAGAAAGCTGAACTTGGAATGCTTATCAATCGCTACTAGTACCTGTAAACAAACTCTTTCGGCAATGCATGAATGTAGTGCGCGTGAGTAATTTCGAGATGTTCGTCTAAAAAAGTGACCACAGTACACAGCGGAAGAGGCGAATAAGGTTCAGAGCAAAAAAAAAAAAAGCCGGTGAGATTATCGTCACAAATTCTATCGGGTTAATTCCATGTTTAGTCCACGCCGAGGCGGTTCGAAAAATACGGTAACGTGAAAGTTTATATGCTTTGTAAAAGTCTTACTTTAGCATGACGCTATAACCAGCCTAGCATCCGCGGTTTCAATCACTAATAAGTTTCGTTCCCTTGAAAACGGCCGAAAAGGCGTCTGTTGCTGTGTTGAGCAACCGTCCTCCCTATTTTACCCATTAAAGACATACTTCCCAACCCACCCACCCTGTCTAACCCCCAGTGGCTCAGACGGAGTCTGTTGCTAAATGGGCAGTGCTCCGTTGCCTGCTTCTTCTTAATTTCTTCTTATTTTTTTTTTATTTTTTGACCTTGTTTTGATTTCCTTTCTTTGGCTACCTATTAAATATATCTACCTATGATAATACGCTGGAGTTCAAAAGAACATGGTGGGGTAGAAGAATGTATTGCCTATCATCCCACCTCTGCCTCTCGATCTGTAAGCCTATATCAGAAAACCTGGCCATTCAAGCCAATGAACTGTATTTTCATGGGATTTGGGTACAAAGTGGTACACGAAACACTACTCGACGAAAAGAACTGCCGGCGGCCTACAGTACCTATTACGCATCATTTTGAGCCTCTCAGTGAAATTTACATCCACTCTACCGAATAGTACCGTTTTCAAGGTAACAATTGTTTTGAACAGCACTTGAATTTTACGTTTTGTCATGACAGAGAGCGTTTGATCTTTGATAACAAACTTAGCTTCATCCATTCATTCATTCATTCAGTCAGTCAGTCAGTCAGTCATTCATACATTCATACATTCATACATACATTCATTCATTCATTTGTTTTTCTTAAATTCAAATTTTCCAGTTACTTTTACCATCATGAATTGTAACAATTGATAACATCAGCACATGGATCGCCAACAGCCGTTCTTTGAAGACGCCACTACCTCCGCATCTCAAAGTGAAATCTCGTTGGTCCCGTCGGATACTACGTCACATTTGATAACCAGCTCTACCGCCACCAATAATGAGTGCTGTCAGCCCCCACAGTGTAGTACGCCCATTTCTCTCATGTACGAGTTCCTGGCGCATCACAATCTACCTTGTAAATACAAAGCAACGTTTGAACACAACGCCCAAGCCTGTCTCCTGACGATTGGTGAAGGGGACCATGATGCGTGGTCCGGTAACCATGGGAAAGTGTCCAGCTCGCATGTCCCCAGGGATCAAAGACGTAAAAAGAAACAAGACAAACGCCACGTCGTGGTCAAAGACGCGGTGGTCCAAAAGCTGACCGGAAGTCACGTGTCCGGGGTGGCTGAAATACAGAATTTTATGACGTCAGAAGAAGTATTTTCGAGACTTATTCACCTTCTCAGCCCCAGACTGGTTTCAGAGGTAATCACAAAGTAGCTGCTTCTTCTGGGGGAGGGGGAGGGGTGGGGGGTTCATTTGTACACATTTAGCAAAGATTTCCGGGCATATCTCGAAATGTTCAATTCGGATAGAAGTAAAAGAAAAAGAAAATAAAATAAATAAATAAGGAAACATGAAGGAAGGGGATCAATCTCTCAGATATTTTTGTTTCCTTCAAATCAAACATGAATATTATAAATGAATAGAAGATTAATCCTAGCTATTCTAAAATGCGAATATAGTACAGGGATGGATCCGGTATATTGCAAAAACAGAAGAAGTGCGTGTGGCTCTGGGGAGAGGTCGAGGTGGCTCTCTCATCGAAAAGAAGAAAAAAGATACGTAAAACTTAAACGTAACATTTGTGTATTCAAAGGCATACCGTATTTGCATTAGGTCAATAATCGGGTCTGCACTTCTATTATTTAATTATTCTTGAGTCTTGCGGTGTTGAAAGGGTAGTGACCCCTCACCCCCCCCCCCCCATCTCCGTACCCATATCCGCTCATGTGTTAGTTATATGGAAATGCCTCAACGTTTTTTATTCTTTTTTTTTTCCTTTTGGATTTCGTTTCATTATTTGTATCAAAGACTGAAAATGGAATTCATAATGAACTCTATTGTTTACATAATTTTAGCATTGATAAAAATTATCACCAATCTAAGCAAACATCCACACATTAAATTTCATCAGGTTTTTCACCTAAATATGATAGAAAATATTAGAGGGAAGGTGCGGTTTCGGTGATTACGATAGAGCGGCCATTACAAATTGACAAATTTATTTATGAATGTAGCGTCCAGAATGTGTATGTGTTGTAATCGTGGATAGATATGAGAAGATTCTTGCCTCCTCTCTCCCTACGCCCCCCCCCCCCCCCCCCCCCCCCCCCCCCCACCCTACCACCACAACCCCAGTCCATCTTCCCGCCCATCCAATTTATGTATATCATGTTCATGTATTTTGTTAACTCTGTATATAGTGTTTGGGCCTTTATAATATTATTAAATCTTGTCCCTTTCATTGTACACCTAATAGGGACGTGGTCAGTGGATAACGTGTCCACATCTGCACTACCTCTCTGTGAATGATAGTATCCCGGACAGTGGTTTTTACAAGACTAAATCTTTCCACAACCGACGTTCCACGGGACTTCATTACCATGGGGACAATTCCAGCTGGAATACTCGTCCAGCGGGACGACAAACTACCAGTGCGTCCGGGAGGTTAGGGGTCAAACACGCGTCCTCGACCGTCCTTCGAGCAGGAGGTATCAAAGAGGGTCAGGGGTCACGTCCAACAAGTTCAGAGGTCACAGACAAAGATATGTGGCAGGAGCTGGAACTGGAGTTACAGCCTGTATATTCCTTTAAACATTTTAATCACTCCCAACAATATGCAGAGCAGTACAGGTAAGCCAACGCCACAAAAGTGTGCTATATGGCTGCGAACGTAATGCCATATAGGCCTACTCTTCCTTCAATTAAACAATAGAGAATGTAAGTTTGTGTTGTGCGAACTCCACAGATTAACCGAAGTTCGAGAATATGGTATACTCACATAGATTATAGCGTCGCTAATCTTAGTGTTATACCCATCATCCGCCACAGTATTCTAACTATCCCCGTGCACCCCTCATATGCCCATCCCCACCTCGACGCGAGCTTAAATGATAAACTCAATTACTGTAGCTTTTACCCATATTTCATCATTTTCGGAGAAACATCATCCACATAAGAATATATGTTGTTTAGACACCGAAAGTATCTTTTGGGAAACACCGCCTAGTACTGAGTAAATATAAGCTATCGCTGCCCCTATAGCTGCTTAACTATAAGTTACGGCTATATTTCTTCTAACGGTATAAGTATTTTTTGTCCTATCTTTCTTTCTTTCGTTTGTATGACATAAAAGAGAAATTTACACCTACTCACACCTTCGAGAGAAAAGTATGAATGCTTTAGCAGCGGCCAAGTTACAGAAGACGTGTGTTCCGAGGGCGGGGCTTGTTTGCTACAAGTCTGCTAACCGAAAGGCAAAAGGAATGACTGGGTCCAAACTTCTAAATAATGGTAGAAGCCAGGGGTCCATTGTCGAACGAGAAGAACCTTCAACCGTGAGTTGATTTTGAAGAGGGGAACAATCGAAATGTTGTATTGCGTATAGGCTGTATTTTTTTTTTAAAACATTCCTTATCTTAGTTATAATAGCTTATGTGTTGTTATTTGGTAGTGGGATCTTTTCAAATCAAATTTGGCTGTTGGTAACATATTTCATAGTTGTTATTTTCTTTTCCATCTGCAATAGATTAAATGGCAAATGAATCCGAGATTGAAGGAAAGCTGTGATCCTCATCTTTCTGTGAACAACCCCTCCCCCACTGAGCTCACCACCTTGGGGAAGATGCCCATCATTCGACGTTCGTCTCCGTCCATCCCTAGCAACACAAACGGCAAATACGGGGGCAGGGGATCCAACAGAATTTATCCCTTTCAATTGCAAATATCTACGGAAACCCGAACTGTCAGTTCGCCTTACAAACGCCTTCCTCGATCGATTCTTGATCAGAGATAATCTCATCGGTGTGGCACTTCAGCTCTACCGTACACCATCATTTAAAGTTATGTCTGAACTCGGAGTACACAACATTGAAATATTCCTTTAAAGACTGCACATAAAATAATTGAAATGTGGTGTATGTATCATGATATCGTGTAATGTGTATAACAAATCATATGACATTGCAAACATTCGTTAATTTCAAATTCTAGTGAGATCAGTCAGATGCAATCATAATAATTAAATTAATAATAATAAAGAATTGACATTTACATGAAAAGTGTATTAAAGTTCAGCAACTAGATTTACGCCAATCGTGTCAGTCCATCAATCTATTTTCGACTCTCTCGCTCTTTCTTCGTTCTTTTATTGTGATCAAGAAAATTTCGACGTCATAGAATAAACGTGAATAAAGCTGGCAAAAATAAAACAAAATCTCGACATTTCCCCGAGTTTTGTAAAAAGTGGAAATTGGGTCAGCTTCCATATAAGCCTTTACTCAGACTGTCGAAAACAATCCCAAGATCCTTTTCGGTTAGCTAAGGAACCATCCAGGTAGTCATGGTTACCTATGATGGCAATAGTACATGCGCCTTTGACATTTTTCTTTGTGTAAATCTTGCACTTTTACGTATAACTAGTCTAAGCGTTCAAATTTCCCAAATACATTGAGATCCCAAACCAGCATCCAAATCTCCAGAAATTTATGAAAATGTATTTTTAAAGAGGAATTTTGAGTATTTTAAAAGGCGCCTCGTCAATATAAAGTCACCTTAGGAAAGACTATAGACCTAGCCTTCATTTCAGTATAAAGTGTCACTTAAATGTGATTTCATATTTATAGCCTTGAGTTTTATAATTGTATTCTCCTCCTAACAACCCCCCCCCCCCCGCCCCCCCCGCCCCTCCAAAATAAAATATAATTTAAGTATGGATTAGGTCTTGGCTAAGCATGATGAATGTACTAAAAATTTGTGAACTTCGGAATGGGTCCAGTATTGTAATTTTCCTCGACCCCTACCTGGATTTCGAGGACCCTCGCAAACAAAGTTCAAACAAAACGCAAACTTTAGTTTTTTAAATCAATCTGCATCCTCACTTCATTGCTATGTTGCTCCAAACAGGGACGAGTTTTAGAGCTCCCTGTTCAAATCAGGGAGTTAATAATTCAATCCTTGTTCCAGGAAACAAGGATATACTCACATGGTGTCACGTTAAAAAATGGTTGAACAAGGCAGAGAGTTCAATCCACAAGGGGTGGTCGGTTTCACGCCCCCCTCCTCCTCCCCCATATTTTAAACTGTGCTTATACTTTATTATTACAACAGGTAACCGTAAATTTAAGGGTATCAGAAAGCTTACGCATTTCCACCCACGAGAAGTCATTTCCTGCGGACATTTTGACAGTGATGATGGGGATAATTCTGTGACAGTATTGTGGCGTGGGAGAGTATATGTCTTGGAAACGTCGGAACGTCAGAGTGAACCCAGCGTTATCCGAGGTTTTGTCCTTCTATGAAGTTGTTTGTCGAATTCACGTATGTGCTGTTAGATAGTTTGGTTATTAAATATTTACTTCAATGTAGTTTGTTTGCGAGGATATGGCACATTTTCTTTCTCGAAAAGTGATTGGGGTACAAAATGTATATATATCAGAACAGACGTAGAAGCATTTTAACGTCATTTTGACGTCATCTGGTACATTTTTGATATTGAAATATTAAAATCTGACAACAGTCCGTTTTAGTAGTTCATCATTGTTGAGGTTCTCAATTCAACATAGTTTTTTCTTAGTACTTTCTATCTTTTCTTCGAGGGTCAGAGAAAAACATCAGTCCGGGGCAAAAAGGCCTGCAGGCTGCAGCAAGAACCAAAATCTTACTTGACGGTACCTAGATTGAACAATGTGCAGGTCAGGCCGATGGGTTACTTAAGGTCCTTAAGCCTGCTAGAATAAGGGATTTTATTATCTTGTATTTTGTATTTTGCGGGGCCGGATTGAAACCTTTCACTGGCGGGGTTCGGTTCTCAGGTCGCCTTTTGAGAACTCTTCTTTTGCCACACGATGGATTGTTGTTAAATCATTTGATGAAGTTTGAAAAGTTGTGACCAGTATTAGAATACTTTCTTTGTGTGTACATATTTTGAGATGTCGCAATCTTGATAACGCGTACGTTTGAAATATTATCAAGTCTCCGTAAGTCCAAATATGATGAAGAAGGGAAAAAAATCGACTTTTATTTAAACAGTTTTCATATACTTTAAACGGGAAGAAGTATTTGGTTTAAGAAATATTTACAATGTCTCGTATATGAAATCATCAAAATGGCAGCACATTAACGCCCTTTTGACGAAAGGACCAAACATCATGAAGTAGTCATTGGTATTAGATGTATCGTTGCAACAACATGAGTACAGCATGACTACAAATATATAATATAATGTGTACGAACATAGGCGTAGGAGACGGGCAATACCACCCTCCCCCCCCCCCCCACCACTCCAAGGATTATCTAGCCTTAAAATGAAAACGGAAGAAGGAAAGATCCCTTCCGGGTGGCTGGGATGTTTCCCGGAAGTAAACTTTACTTCCGGAGTTTTGCCCACACAAGACCTCTAGCCACGAGGTTCGTAAACCTGGAACCGTATAAAACATTTGCCTCTTTAAGTTCTACTTAAGTAGTAATTACTCCACTTGATTAAATCACAATAAAGCTTTCGGTGAAAATATGACCACTTTAATGCAATTTGTGTTCCAAAGTGGAATTAATTCTACATAAGTAGAATAGAGAGGCAAACGTTAAAACGACTTCCAATATTGAGGACAATGTGAGTTTGATCTGAAGAAATAAACCACAAAATAACTTGTAACCACTGATTAATCCTCTCGGCACTTTCGGTTTAAAGTTACGAAATTTGCGGGCAAACCAATTGAAACGTTGCGGGGGCCATTGGAATGTTAACAATGTCACTGTATTACTAAGCAACTCCCACAAAATGTTGAATTACGCTCTTAAATCTCCAGAAAAATACCGAAGAAAGTGAAGATGTATTGAAGACGAAGTAGGTTATGATGTTGAATCTATATACATAACGTGCTACGGACTTTCAAATTCACCGATTTGTGTAAGATTTATTCGAACCCTCTCACGCAGACAGTCAACCGCAGTTTGACATATTGCAGAAAGTGGATCACGCTCTTTATATTTTTATTTATTTTATTGATTTACGGGGAACTTCCGGAGCCAGACAGTATAACAATATACATATAATGTTAAAGGGAAGATATTTCGCAGTTAGTTGAAATTCCCCATCGCAGTATTTTGTTCTTGTATAACTCGAGATATGACTAAAATGAAAATTCCTGCGTTGCTTGCATGGCTTAAGTCCGTATTATTTCAGGAAGTCAATCAGTGGCATGTGCATGTTTTTTTTCCTTCTGTATAGAGAACCCCCCCTCAACACCCCCTACATGGGAGTCACCGTCAACAGCCCAAAGGCCACCCCAGGGCTTTATGAAATCCTTCAATCGCCTCTGGCCCTTCCACAAATTTCAGCTCTTACCTGAATCAGTCCGGGAAATTTTGTTTTCTTTTTTGCTTTGTTGTAAAATGATATTTTCATACGCATTTCTTTAGTGATCATTTAGTGATCATTTAACAACAAAATCTTCTCTTATGTAGACCTGTTAAATTCATCAAGTTTGTTTTTAACATTTTTACAGAAAGATCTTGTTAGCACGTGTTAATTTTTTCATACCAAATAATCTCAAAGAAATAAGAGAAGAAAAAAAACACCCCCCCCCTAAAAAACAAACAACAAACAAACAAAAAAGACAGAGAGAACACCGGTTATGGGCCAGAAAATTTATTTCTTTATCTCCAGTAATCATAGGGAAAATTACATGAAATTTCTGTTCTTCAAGTCTACTTGCTTAAAAATTTGGGATTTACATCAAAAATTCCCCTCGCCACTGTTTCCCGACAAAGTAATTGATAAAATGATTAATTTATAATTTTTAACTGTCTCTATGACGTAAGAAATAATAAGACTCTTTTCATGCCACCATAACACGCTTGCATACTTTATCATCCTACCCTGTTTATCAAACGATGAGTTTCTTTAGTTGCCTACAACGAAGTAAAATTTCAGGATAAAAAATAACATCAATTTAAACAATTGCTATTTTCGTAAGATTATACTTAAAAACCTTTTAGCAAACTAGAAAATTTCAGTCAATGCAACTCTCACTTGCTGATTTAAGAATTTAGTAAATTCAACATTCAAATTCAGTCATAGGTGATAAAATAGTAAAAAAAAGAAAAAAAAATGTAAAAAGGAATTAAGAATGAACTTTTAGAACATCATCAAGAAATGGGCGTGACTTAGTTGTGACGTCAGAGCGACTTTTTAAACTTAACAGTAATGTGTGTTTATATTATTTGATGAAATCTTTGTAATGAACAACCACCCCCCTTCACCCTCCCCCACCCCCCAAGAATAAAAAAATGAGTTTTCAAACAGTATACAACATATCCAATCACAAACTAACATTAGAACCCATATCATCCCTTTCAACACAGTAAGCCCTCGAAAAAGTAAATGAATGAAATAAAATGGAATAGGCTAGATAGAAATAAAACAAACAGAATACAGCCAGCTTGAATCAAGCCAAAAAAACAAAGCAAAATGAATACTTACATTTTTGAAAGAAAGATTGAATGCTTATAATAATAATAAGTTTGTTCACCTGTTGTTATTATTATTGAATACTTCAAAT
>KN890324.1:4496-18468 GCA_000934455.1 Apostichopus parvimensis
TTCCATTCTGAGGTTCAAATATTAGAAACGAGCATTATTTCTCAACAGTTCAAGTGGCACAGTGGTTAGTGCTCTGGACTGGAGAGAGTCAGACAATCTCCATGTCTGCGGTTCAAGTCCAGCCAGAGCCTTTTACTTTACTGTTCTTTGTGGTAGGTGGAAGTATAAAGGTAAGAAACGAAGTTTATTCCTTGGGAACCAAAATGGTGTGATTGGTTGTGCCGTGAGCGATTTGGATTTTCCTGATCAACACGGTTCAAGCCCTGGCTGGGTTATCACCATCCAAAGTTCCCAAGTGAGGCGAGTTTCCCAAGCGGACAAGCAGAGTTGCGCGGACCCCCTCCCCCTGACAAGGTTCCCAAGCGGACATGGTGAGTTGCGCGGACCCCCTCCCCCTGACAAGGTTCCCAAGCGGACAAGGTGAGTTGCGCGGATCCCTCCTCCCTGACAAGGTTCCCTGATCCCAAGAGGATCAGGTAGGAAATGTTTTTAAAAAACATCTAAGTCCAAACTACTGGATCTTTAAATATTAGGAAAGTTTGGTAAAACAGTGTCCCATCTAATGGTCTAGTGGTAGAGAAAATTTTTAACAATCACAAGGTCCCTGGTTCAATTCCAACTTCTGCTTTCCTTTTACTTCTTACAGCAAAAGACACTGGCCATTCCCCCCCCCCCCCCCCCCCATCCTTTGATTTATAGCTTATGAAAAGAACTCATACATGAATAAACGAAACACATCCACTAAGAACCACCAAAATGTTGCATTTATTTATTACAACCAACTATTTTCTTAGTAAAGGACAAAGACTTGCTAGAGAAGAATAACAATACTACCTTTCAAATATGCTTTACTGCTTTAATTGATACTTCAACATAGCTTTCAAAGCTACAGACTACCTTACACCTTTTTAAAGCAGACCTGTATTAACTTTGATTTTGGAAACTTTTCAATCCTATTTGACACTAAAATCTCCTAACAACATGATAAATCAAATTTGATTTTCAACACTGTCTACAAAACAACTTAAAAACTGGATATTAAACACAACATGAGAAAGTGTCTGGGGGACAAACTTTCTAAAACTGAATGTAGCATTACAAATATATTTATACCTGTTTGATGCAAAGAAGCTGGGAGAATGCCTCAATTTTAGTGCCAGAAATACTTGATGGTTGTGAGAGTTTTACACAAAGTGAAGATCTTTTTTAATTTATATATTTGAGGGATGGGAGGTGGAATGAGTTGGTATAGATACCAACTGGCCACTGTATATATTAGTCTAGTTTTCATGGAATTAAAACAACCCCAATAAAACATGAGGACCAATTCACCAACCCAGATTTCAATTTTAATTTGTTTTCTTCTTCAAAATACATAACTTGAATGATTGCCAAAGTGTAGGATTTTATAAGCGATATTCCCTTAAAACCAGGTTTACTAATGACAAGTACACCTATGGTGATCTCAAACAATGCACCCATTCTTGATTTGAGTAGTTTTATGCGGTTTCCACTAGAAGCTCAAACCAACCAATCACAAACTCCTGCACATTTAACAATTATATGACTAAATGCTGCAACTTGCAGCAAGTTTTGGGAGTAGAGTCTCAAGATATATGAACAACAAAATTACTCCCGATTTATGAAGTCAAACTTAATTCACCTTACTTTTCTCCAGGAGACAGAAAAACTTGTCAAAGAGTCATCTCACCCTTTGAAATAGCGAGACTACATGAATAAATATGTCATTTAGAACACTGATAAACATACTCCATAAATGCAAGAAAAAAGCACAATGAGTCACCTATTGCAGACAATCTTACAGATCATGTAGTGATTAATCACTCCATTTTAAATAGACTGATTGTGTAGAAGTACATAAGTGACAAACTTTCTTCTCTACCCACCAGATTATACAAATAACTGGTACAAACTTTCCATCCATTACTGTGAAATGCATCTTCTGGTCCATAATTCAATCACCATGCCAAATTAAGTGCCCTTTATTTTGTCCCAGTTCTTACAAAACTAAAGCCAAGGCTAGTTACATTTGTTACAATAGTACCGAGTCCCTATAGATCTATCTGATGATGTTGTTGAAAAAGTAAAATAGTTTAATTTTACTTGGCTTGATGACATTTTGAGATGCTGAAATATCTTTTGTACTCCAGTGTTATGGAGAAGTCACCACCCTGTTTTACTTTAAGCTCAAAGCTTGTACCAAATTTCTCTGGACAGAGGCACTCTACTACATGAAAAGAACTTCAAACGAGGTTTATCGATTTTTCAGTTTTTGGGAAATGGCGGAGCCCTGAATCGTGGCTCATCACAAGAATGAGTATATTCAAAGCAAAAGGTACTGAAGAGATATTTATATACAACAAATATTTACAAAATAACAAGTAATTTGTTGAGCATTAGAAAATGGCCGTTAAACTTTACACCTTATCTACTGAATATAATTGTTTAATTTGTTTTCTCTAATCGATTCTATCTGCAAGATACACGGTGACCCCCACTGTCATGTGTCCCCCACCCCACCCCTCCCTCCCCACCCCTTTGCTCCTGTGCCACACCTACTAATGACGCCTTGGCATTGAACACCGTTCACATCATTAACATATAGTGAGACTGCTCCATTTTACCAACAGCAGCAGTTCCTTAATTTATCCTTATCCATATATACATACTTTACACGGTTCATGATTCATTATAAATCGCTTTCGACTCAAAACTCTTTCTTTCTTTCATTCTGCGACCTTGACTAGTGCGCATGCCATCTTCTTTGGGTTGATAGCTACGGTCTTGGAGCAGTCGTGGGTCTTGTAGATACCCACCAGGCGGTCCGCCAACTCGAACATGTTGTTACGTAGAGATATGACGATGAACTGAGCGTCCTTTGTCCTCTCCTGCAAAACATAAAGAATCGCAGCGTTGTGTGAAACAAACACTCTCAATCGTACAGTCTGTACAAAGTTGTCATCATTAAAACGATTCTTCGATTAAACAAGAAGCCATCCAGCAATGAGACAAATGTTTTAGTAGACGCTATAATGGGAGTCATTTGCTTCAATTCCATGTATCACATGAAATAAGTAAATGAAAGTTGAAACGAAATTGTTCCCTATCACTCCTAGGAAAGGTGTTTCTTGAACTGTTTTGCATTGAAAAAGAGCCCACTCGACGTTCGTTTTAGGGAACCCCATACTTACGATAAGTTGATCTCCCCACCCATTGTCAAGATATATATGCAGGGAAGAATATGGTTTCCCAGTACAAATTACTATTCAAAATGGTCAAATTGGTATACAAATGCAAAGATATATTAGTAATTTTTTGGTAGACAGGAACCATAGTATTAAAGAAGAGTCAAAACCCAGAGACTTCAAACTACTACTCAATATTTTGAAAGCTGAATCATTTCCCTGAACATTAATGAATTTTGTGATTTTTAGAAATTTATGTTCATAATTTTATCTCACATTCAAGAAACTTATAATGAAATTAAAATGAGCTCTGGGTGTAGTCACACAATAGTGGCCAGAATAATGGGACTGTTTAAGCTTTCTTTCTTTCAAATCGGACCAGCCATGAGTATGTTGAGCCGACTTGTGAGTACATCTGTGTAAAAGACTTGTGAGTACATCTGTGTAAAAGACTTGTGAGTACATCTGTGTAAAAGACTTGTGAGTACATCTGTGTAAAAGACTAGGACATCCTCAAGAGAATGTGATAACGTCAACGTGGTGTTTTCTACGAGCATTAAGAAAATTGTAGCAACCATTACCCATTGTTGATCATACAAAGATTGTCTATGTTAGGCTTCTCCCCAACTACTCAGTTATATCAGTGAGTAGCTTTGACTACATTATTATTCACCTTGATGTAATGCCCTACGATGGACTCATTCTTGATTCCAAGGCAATTACATGATTTTCCATGATTTGATATAGTGCCCTACGATGGACACATTCTTGATTCTAAGGCAACTATGTGAGCACTCACCTTGATGTAATGCCCTACAATGGACACATTCTTGAAATCCAAGGCTGCATCGATTTCATCCATGACGTAGACCGGGGTCGGTTTAAACTGATGGAGAGCAAAGACCAATGACAGTGAGCTCAGGGTCTTCTCACCGCCGGACAAATTGGCAATCACCTTCCAGGATTTCTTTGGTGGTCGAACGCTGTAGGATATAAAAGGGAAGGACACAATGAAGGGTTGATAACAATTGTGATGGACAGTCATGATTGCCTGTGGGTAGTCAGCCTTGCCACTCCTGACTTGCCACTCCTGACTTCAGAGGCATGTCAAAAACTGGGGATATTGAAGGAACCAAAAAAAAATTGAAAGTAAAAAATACTGACGTATTTGGCAGATTTTTAAAAAATATTAAGATAATTTTAGTACCATTTAGTTTTAAATTTATATTAAAAGACAAGAATATTAAAGCAGCTTTCCGAATTGACTTTTGGATAAATTTCTGATATCTACATGCAGTCCCCTCCTTGATTTGAGTATAGGTAGAAGGCTTTAAAGCAGTTGTACCTAACCAGGAATTCCAAAGTGCCCAGAGTACAAATCCACGAGGACGCGTACAGGAACAGCCGACTATCCTAGAATAATGGTATTTATGTACTCATTATAAGTCTCATATCAACTCTAAAAGCCAATCAAGATTAAGTGAAGTCCAAAGGCATGTTTCATTTCAAACAATACAGAAATAATACCTTGAACAAATAATTATATACATCTTCATAATGTTGAAGTATTGTGATACGTTTGTTCATATAATTTTAATAATGCATTTAGAAGGTTGATTGTGAACCCTTACCCCTGAACACATTCCCCATTTGCATTTTCATAACGTTTTTTGTAGAACGTGAAAAATTGTCAGGGTGACGTTTTTTTGAAAACCAACCCACCAAAGTGGGTACTCTTTAGTACAAGGTTATCCTCACTGCCCACTGATATGCTACTGCCACCCTCAAGACACTTCACCACACTCAGACATTTGATTGTCTAACTGAGAACTCCTCAATATCTATACATCTTAATTAGGAGAGTCGAAACCTGCCAGCATAGTTCTTTTCGCAGCTTTTTAGCACCCGAAAATTGGGGAGGCCGATACTGCTGATGACCACGATTAAATATATCCCTTGATGAACAAATCAAATAGGTCTGTTTCAGTCTGGGCAAATGTAACCCTCATTTTGAGGACTACTTCCCCAGGTTCTTTAACACCAGAGGACAAATGCAGAGAGAACTGCCTACAGCTGACTTATTCATCCCTTAAAACTCGTCCTCCACATTATCTGATTTTGTCTCTCGTACCTGAAAACGATCCCTTCGGAGAACGGATCGAGACTGTCGACGAGTTCGAGCTCTGCGTCTCCTCCCAGGGTGATCATCTGGTACATCTCCTTCAGGTATTCGTTGATGGTCCCGAATCCTTTCATGAACATGTCCAGCCGCTGCTTACGCTTGTCCTCCAGACTCCTACGCTGCGAGTTCCGACGTTCTGTGAGTTCGTCGTACTCTGCGACTCTCGAGAGGTAATTCTCCTCCTGAAAAAGCGACGTAGTGAGAAAAAAGATTTGAAAAGATGACTTTAGAACCGAGTTGAGGATGACTCGGTTCAGACTAATGAAAACAGCTTCCATTTGTGTAGGTTTCGTTTCTGGAATTACTGTTTATGACAAAAGACGCTTGAACGAGGAGAGACTCGCCAATCCAACATGGCTGGATAAACATTAGTATTAAACTCAGACCACAACTTAGTTAACTCCTCAAAAGTTACACGATAACCACAGACCAAACATAAGTCTCTAATGGTCACAGATCAATTTTTGAGATAGCATTACAAATTTATTCATAGACGAATGGTGTTGGATGTCTTTCATAGGTGCTGTGGTATGTTTGTTACTACTACTGATTGTTGGTAGAGTCGCTGTAATAGTGCTTATATTGCTAACAACGATTGTATAAATTTATTTTTAAGTTGATAACGATTTTTGAGGGAGTTACTACATTTTACCTACAAAAAATTGATTACCATTAACAATTTAACAGTAAGGGGAACAATCAGGAAGCTAAAGTTATCAGTTTTTTACGGAAATTAATAATTCAGATATTTAAAGGTGAACATCTTATAAAACAGAACAGATATATTATCTGAACAATTTGTCTTGTCTTGGATTTTCTTCTTTTTCTATTATTTTGTTCCCTCTCTGCTTGGACGATGATATTTTTGCCTATAGTCTTACTGTGGCTTAGAGAGATGAACAAATACCACAAAATTGGTAAGAAATGGTCAAGTTCTTGATTTTAACTTTCAGTGTTAATTAACTGAAGACTGACGGTAAGGTCTGTGTTCTTCGTAAAACGACATTACAATGGACCACTGAGCATTGACAGATGGTAAGGTCTGCGTCGTTCGTAAGTGGACATCACAATGGACCACTGATTATTGACTTTCTTTACCTTCTTTTTAAATTGTTGGATCGCCGCTAGGTTTGGTGACATCTTCCCGAGCTGTTCTTCGCTGACAGTCACCTCGTAGGAGATCTTTTCTCCATTTATGGACAAGAGTTCTTCCTCTGGATAAACCGTCAACTTTTCTGGGTTTTCACGATCGATGACGTGGAGCTCCAATTTGTCAAACTGCAAATATAAAGATTTAAGAAAGGGTAAAGAAGAAATATATTCTCAGCTTGCTGCATTAAATAGCTACTACTTCTAGGACCCCTACATTCCTATAACAAGAACTCCTTTGCCAAGACTATCGTCAACGATCCATAGAATTCATGTTATACTGTACATGCTTTCATACACCAGTTTATTGTTCAACTTTTTTTATTCATTTTAGGACTATACTACAGTTATTATTGGTCTTGATGTAAAATGGGGGGGGGGGGGGGGGGAAATCCCCAGATAAATTTCAAACCAATCTCAAGAAGTAAAATAATAAATCTGGACACATCGGAATTAAAATATTCTATAAAAGTTGTTGGGAATCATCCTCCCCCTTCTACCCTATCCTTTCTCATGTCCCCACTTCCATAAAAACACCATCAATGGCATACTGGATATGGTCCAGTCTCTCAGTTCACTGTAATAGTACTCCTTGACCTCCTGTTGCTTCTACGACGTACCACGTCAACTCATCCATTAACAGATCTTCATTGATATTGAAGCCAATCGTCACGTTCTAATGTTTCACCATCTGTTAATTTCCTTTGACTTATCCCTCAAACTCATCCATTTCCAGGACAATTATTCCACCCTCTATCTTCACCCCCCCTCCTCTCCCCCTGCTTCCATCTTGTATTTGCCTAAACATTACATTTTATTACAGCAACTCACCTCCTTCTTCCAGTGGTTCACCTACTGTTGGTTCTCTCCGTGATTTACTGCTCAAATTCATCCATTTCTAGGACAATTATTCCACCCTTCACCCCCCCCCCCTTCATCCTCTCCCACTGGCTTCCATTTTGTTTTTGCCTAAACATTGCATTTTATTACAGCAACTCACATCCACCTTACAGTGTTTCACCTACTGTTGGTCTCCCTGTGACTTATCACTCAAACTCATCCATTCCAGGACAATTATTCCACCCTCTCATCTTATCTTCACCCCCCCCCCCACCTCTCCTCTCCCCCTGCCATTCATTCTGTTTTTGCCTAAACACTGCATTTTATTACAGCAACTCACATCCACCTTACAGTGTTTCACCTACTGTTGGCTCTCTCCGTGATTTATCGATCAAACTCATTTATTTCCAGGACAATTATTCCACCCTCTCATCTTATCTTCACCCCCCTCTCCTCTCCCCCTGCCTTTCATTTTGTTTTATTACAGCAACTCACCTCCTTCTTCCAGTGTTTCACCTTCTGTTGATTCTCCTTGGCTTTGGTGACGTATCTCTCAAGCTCATGGTTCATTTCCAGCTGTTTCTTCTTCAACTCGTTCTGTTTCGTGTCCATGTTCGACAGCTCCTCTTTTTATGGCAAATCAAGAGAAGTCTGAATAATTAATCTCTCCTACTTATTGACCTAATTATGAACTGTGCTGATATATTGAACAACACATACCTACAGAACCTCATCTCAGCCTGAAGAATCACATCTACAATTTATTACACATTTATAGCCTGACTCTTGTCAAACAGGTTGGGCACTGAACTATCTTTTACAGTGTGTAGTGCCTATTTTCCAATGTACCCTTGGAACAAATCCTTTCGGGGTGTACATTACTTGTGATCGTCACAACTGACTAACAAAAAGAAAAAGATGGTTTGTAAGGACATGATGTCCTTTCAGGCAAAACGGCATGAACCCAAACAAACTCAATGCCCTTTATGCCTTGCCAACAACTGTGATGCCCTTTGCCACTTCAATATTACATTCGCAATCTCAACACATTCCTCCATTCTCAAGATGGTAGGTTAAACCTTCCAACTCTTTACTAAACAAATGTGAATGCTCAAGAAAGGGTAACATAGTCTCAGGAGCTCGAAGTTGTCTTTTATCCTTTAGTCCTTGGTTTGCCCTGAAACACATTCAACACATTCCTTCAGTCTCAAGACGGTAGGTTAAGCCTTCCAACTTTGTACAAAAACAAATGTGAATGCTCAAGAATGGTTAACATAGTCTCGATGTTGTCTTTTATCCTTGGTTTGTCTTGAAAGTTGTGATACATGCTGCTTCCAATGTAATGCACTATCTGCAGGAATTCATGCAAAAGGCATAATTTACTCCGCTACTTTGTATAAACAATTTCTAAAATATAGCTTCCAATATTAAATATCCATTGACTAACTTCACATTTCTAAACAAGGGCCTAATCCAAACTATACAGCAGTGGCTGCAATTACTATAACCCTAAGTTATCTTCTCCTTGTTTTGGGGAATAAAAAAATACAAAATTAAATCTCTGTACTGTAAGCTCTTCCTCTTTTTCATTTTATTTATTCATTTATTTTTATATTTATTTTTTGTCCTTTTGTGGCAGTTTTGATGTTTCTCCGTAGCAACAAAACAACATAAAGAAATGTTTGAAATAGGTCAGACCTATTTTCTAGTTACCTTTATTTTCTTCCAAGACTACCTCCAACTCTTTTAATTCCTTCTCTGCAGTGTCGTAATCTTTCAGCACCTTGCTTGCTTCATCTTCGAGCCTGCTAAATTCTTCTTCTATCTTAACGATGGCCTCCCTGTTCTCAACCTCTTCTTTCTCCATGGAGGTAATGTTATCTTCTGCTCTCTTCATGTTTCTGTAATAGAGTAATCGGTCACGAGACCATGTTCCAGAATAACCGTTTGTGTGAGGAACGTCTACGACTAACCCAATTTTATACAATTAGCTATCATAACCATATATCAAAAAAAATATATATCAAAAAATAAATAAACAAACATGTTGAGACTGCTAGAGGGATGTTATTTTAAAAACCTTCAAATATTCCTAACACCTCACATTCAAGTAACACACAAGCAAAACAAACGTAGTTAAACACAATATTTAATTTCAGAAATTCTACGGTTCGGTTATAAAAAAAAATATCAATGCGCTTCAGTTGTTGCCCTTTCCATTTTTCCAACTAATCATTTATCTACTTTTGATGTTTGTTAGTGTCCCACCCGACCTTTGTCCTGAATCTTATATGCAAATGAGCTGCACCTGTAAACATTCTACATGTGACAATCTCCCTTTTAACCCAAGTTAACACTGAAACACAAACGAATAACTTTTTATGTTTTCAGTGGCCCAACTAACCACTTCAGACCATCTTTTCCATCAATTTCACTCCCTGTACTTTGCATAACTGTATCTATCACAATCCTTACAGTGAGAGCAAAAACCCAACAGTTTAACTGGTGAGAGATTTAAATTAATTTCCAGGTCTCTTACTTGGAAGCATTTCTTATGGCAACGGTTGCCTTGGTGATGGCACTGGATGCCTCTGCAATCTGATTGGTCAAGGAGTCAATTTTATCTTGCTGGGACTTCATCCTTTTGTTTCCGATCTCCATGATCTTCTCATGAAGACGTTTGGCCTCGGCTTCAATCTTTGAAGCAACCTCAGCGATTTTTTCATACTCTGAAATAAATAGCAGTACAGTAAGGTATTTAATACCAATCACTGAGGGTCCAAACTATCAGCGTACCAGCAAGCTTTGGCGGGCAGAGCAGGGCATGAGGACTCCTTCATACAACTTGGATTATTATCCAAATGATAAAGTTGGCTGACTTATGCAATCAACCATCAAGTGCCATCAACATAAGAAAACTTTGCCCCAATAAGTCAACATTTTTCAGTAAATTGTTTAGATAACAAGATAATATGATAAGTTGTCAATTAAACATTTTGCAGAAAAATGTTTAATTGCTCAGTTAAAACAACTGAGCAATCCAACTTTTTTTCTGTTTTTTATAAGATATTATCTTGTTATCTTAACAATTTACTGAAAAATGTCAACTTATGGGGCAAAGTTTTCTTATGTTGATGGCACTTTTAAGCTTCCGTACTGAATGATCACTGTATAGTGCAAAGTCTTTGTGAATGATTTTTATTTTAAATAAACTGGATTTGTTCCATGTAATCACAAAGGATGATTACCAACAAGATACTTAGTTGTCTCTGACAACAGTATCAGTGAGTCACTCTTAAGAGTCATTATAGTCCCTTTTACTCACCTTAAATAAACTGGATTTGTTCCATGTAATCACAAAGGATGATTACCAACAAGATACTTAGTTGTTCTCTGACAACAGTATCAGTGAGTCACTCTTAGAAACAGAGTCATTATAGTCCCATTTACTCACCTTTCCTGTATTTAGCGGCCACCTTCTCAAACTGTGTCAAATCGACTCCAGCTTTAGCTGTCTGATGTTCTTTATCCAGCGTCTTTATCTGGTCTTTCAAGTAAACTTCTTGTTCGCTTTTGGCCTAAACAAATAAACAAACAAATTGGTCAAGAAACATCAAATAAATGCCAAACATAAAGTGGCATTTGTGGCTCAACTTTTCACAATGTGGATTGTGCCATTTGTCAGCACTCATGGAGACGTGACAGATAACCGAAAACAAAAAAACACCTGGTTTGCCCCCCCACCCCCCCCTTCGCCACTCAAACGACTCTTGCACCCCTTATTATACAATATGAAGGGAAAAGTGCAATTTCACCCGTCCTTCCTCCGTTTGTAAAGGTTATTTTGCTAAGGTGCCATGCACCTGGTACTTCTGACACCCAAACTACACCCCCAGGAAAACTGAAATTAGGACAAAGGTTTGTAGATGGAACACTATATTAATGGGGACGGACACAAAACCAACATTCATCACTAGCTTATATGACAGATATCTTTGTGATTAAAAGTTCCTCCAACAGCTAAGACAACTCTTGCTCCATTTGGCAGATATCCTAAAAGTCCTGTCCGGGAGATGTCATAGTACCAGTAAGAAATAATGATAATAATAATAAAAATAAACATTTATATAGCACTTTACATAACAAATATCTCAAAGCGCTTTACAAAGAATGCAGACAGAGCAAAACCACTACTAATTAAAGTACATAGCAAAAAGGAAGGTTTTGAGATGAGACTTGAAAGTTTGAAAATTAATGAACCTTTTTACTTTCTTTCTTTGATTTCTCTGTTTATGTAGAATGGGCATGGTGTTGACACTGCAAACCAATGTCATCGTTAGGTCATATTAAGAGATTACATATTTTAGATTTCAGCATTTTCAAAACCCACCTCCATATTTGAAAATACACAAAATACATGATAACTGAAGCACACGTGGCTGAAAGTCATATTTAGACTTGATCAAGTCTTATGCCTTGTGTGTGAAAGAACCATTAAATCTGTGATATCTCACAAAATGGAATATGATTTTTCTTAGCTGTTCTACAAAGTTGTTCATGACAGTTATCTCTATCACATTAGACCAATCCTGATGGTAAAGAATTGTGTCTCACTTAAAGTGTTGGGACACAAAGTTGACCATATTTGGCAATTTTTTTTTATATTACTTGCTAATAAGGAGAAGCCCATTGTAAATTAATCTCTTGGATGGTGGGCATCCAACAATGCGTAGATATTATGTATGTTTTCATCAGAGCGACGAAAGGTTACAACCCGATGAGAAATTCATCTTGTATTGTCCAGTTTTTGAGATTGCTATCCAACTGTATTCTGTATATCCTCTACCCAACTGTATATCCTCTACCCAAAAAAAACCCTCTCTATGATGATGTGTCTTTACTTTCTGCTACACATAACTTTACACGGCTGATGGAATTGTCACATGGTCATGTCAAAATGGCCAAACAGATTGTTCAGCACAATTACACATCTAGATTTGGAGAGAATAGGAGTGTTAGAGAAAGTGCTGTACCAAGAGTGAGAGTTGGATGAAGTTCACATGCATCTAACATATCTGGTGAGAGCAGCAGTCTAGGAAGCAGCAGGAGTCTGTTTCAGTAAAACCTTACTTTTCTTCTGTCCCCCCTCCTTCCCCCCTTGCTCCCCCCATCACTCCTCTTCTCATAGCTCTCTTCCACCCATTTTTCTCCACACCTTTCTGTCTTTGTCCTTCTCCAGTTTATTCCCTACCACCTTCCCTTAATCCTCTCTTTGTCCCTCCACTGTTTATCTCCTACCTCTCCTCTTCCCCTGTTGGTTTCTTTCTTTCTTCTCTCCACCCCTTGTCTACTAATCCCCTTACATCTATCTCTTTGTGTTCACCATGCTCATTAACCTGTCTGTATTCTATGGGTGTTTTTGTCCCTTCTGTTATGGTTACTTGTCATTTAGCCTTTGAAGAAGATCCTGCTAGGATCGAAACGTCAGGCCAACTTACTTTTACACATTCAGTAAAAACATATCATCGTGATATTAACGTTTCAATTCTGTACCTTGATATCCATCGTCTGTTTCTTATGAGTCAGTTTCATCTCCTTCAAGTCTTTATCGAGTGTTTCAAGTTCCTCCTCCAGCTGCTTTAGCTTCTCCCGTTTCTCGGTCGCGGCCGAGCGGGTCTGCTCCAGTTCCCTCTCGATCTTTGCCAGCTCTTGAGGGGTGACCTCTGACACCACCTTACACCCGATACGACCCTTGGCCACCCTGGTGCCTCCTCCACTCATCGTTCCTGGGTCACGAGAGAAGAAGAAAAAATATTTAAAAAAATTATTTCAAAGAGAAAGTTTTAAACTGGTTTATTTTTTTCAGATGTTGTAAGCTTAAAGCCAACAATTGTGTATGGTAAGCACTTACAAAACAGACCAAGTATGAAACAAACAAACAAATATTGTAATTGATTAAGCTGTAAGGCATCCCTCCTGGAGTTTACCAAATGGAATTTCATGAAACTTTGATTAAAACATTAATCCATTGCAAATCCTCAACATAAGTATAAAAAATCCTCAGTATGAAAAAGAAGCTCCAGTATTATTACTCACATACAGTCAGACAGACAGTAAACCTAGAAATTTTTAAATATTTTGATGTTTACTTTCAAAGCTTGAGATGAAACTTTTTATAGTCAAGCTAGTGACCTCCATTGTTATGGATTCTTAGTATCGCATAACATCACAAAAAAGCTCATTGGAATCAGCTCTATATCTGCTCAAACGGCAGAGGCACTCATTCACAAGCTAACCTTTAACATTATTCATATAAAGCTGCAATTATGACTCAATTCAAGACTTTTTCCATTTCTGATTATTTCTCCTTCTTCTTTGCAAATTGTTGCTCTTTTAGCGATGCCATAGTTGCGTTGCCATAGATGCCATAGTTGCATAGATGCCATAGTAGCGATGCCATAGTTTCATCTAAGGTTCTATCAGTGTCTCATTCTTGTCATATTTTCATTTTCTGCCTACCAGAATCAATGCCCACATATTAGCCATGCCTTTCTTCGGTTCTATCAATGTCTCAGTCTTGCCATATTTTCATTCT
>KN890324.1:19385-40623 GCA_000934455.1 Apostichopus parvimensis
CATATTAGCGATGCCTCTCTTATCAATGTCTCATTCTTGTCATATTTTCATTCTGCCTGTGAGAATCAATGCCCACAGATAACACTAACCAGATTGTTCAATCAGTTGTCCCTGTAACGTGACCACCCTCCGTCTAATGTTACCCTGCAGGGCGATACGAGTAGCTTGATCCAGGTCCTTGGCCACTAACGTGTTACCCAGACCGTAGTAGAACGCAATGCGGATCTTCTCGTCTTGAACTCTCACAAGGTCATAGAGTCGTGGAACATTTTCGGGCCTGCACGAAAAAACGACAAGAAAACAAAAAACCGGTTTGAATGCAAGAAGCTTTACAGAATATATCCGTCATAAAGTTTGAATTGGGTTGTCTGATGTTCTAGACAATTCAGTGCCAAATGTGTGGAAGTGGTCTCTCTATTAAGCCGGACACTTGAAACCTTATTATAAATGCCTGTTAAAGTTTCCCACCAAACACATGGACAGGTGCAATGTTAGACTGAACATTACAAAGTAATGCCCAAATTTATCTTGGGTGGTAAGATAACAGTCAAAGTGACTTAACAAAATAGAAAATAGGGTTCCAACACTAAATTAATTTTCATACATCACAGGCATGAATTTATATGGTATCACATTGCCAAATGCTATGCATTGCAGTTGTTAAATTACTACACAGATTCTACTTGAATATAGCAATGTTTTGTATATGCAACACACTTTTTTCCAGTTTTTTATGAGAAATGAATAAGTGATATTAAAATTGCCAAAAATCGCTGAAAATTGGCATATATTCCCAATTATACTCAGGTATACTCACATCTGAATTTTCTCGGTAGCTTTCTTCTGTAAGTGGTTTATCTGAGATAGAAACAAAGGTAGAATATTTGCATGGAGATGATTGAAAGGATTTACCAAGAAAATTAATTATCAAATATGTGATAAAAAACTTTTCATGTGGTCTGACAATTGGATTAGCAATCTGAAACCAGTTAGACCCATCATACTACACTTTATTCCGGAATCTTTTTTTCTCTTTCCACTGGAAATTCAACGCTACAGACTGTTCCCTTCTCAAACGCAACTACCAGAAATATTGACAAGTTACCAAAAATGAATCAAAATTATAGAGGCAAGGGGCTGTCTACTACTGGGTGATTCCACGTACCTTATCCAGGCAAACAAATGTGGCTACTCCGATGTTATTGTCTCGGAGGAACTTGACACATTTCTCTCCCGTCTCGATGGTGTCGACGACGATGTAATCCAACGCGGAGCAGGCTGTGGAGACTGCGACGTCGTACTTCTCGTCGATAGCGCCGAGGTCGCCCTGATTACAAGATTAACGAAAAACAGTTCATTAAAAGTCGTTAGATGATATGACATAATTTCTCATTTCTTGATAAGATCTGGAGTTGGGGGAGATGGGGGGGGGGGGAATTGTTCTTCAAAGTTTCTCTAACAGACAAGTCAACAAAGGTGACAGTGTTACATGTTTTATCTGTTTCTTTATCCACTACTTACCAGTCTCCCATATATGCCTGGGATAACTCCCTGTTTCTTCTGTTTCATGAGTCCTTCGATCAAGGCACCTCTGTCCGTCGCCGATTTCAAGGAATTCCGAGCTTCCTCCACTTTTGTCACCAAAGAGTGCAACTGAAATGAAAAGCGATTCCAACATTTCAACGAGTAGCTAGCGATTGCCCTTTGACACTTGTTGACGATATCTTCTGCCCTGTCCCAATTCTTTCATGCAAAGTAGGCTTGGCCTGATTTTGCCTGGTGTAGAAAATGTTGAAAGCCTACGTGTTACTCTTATACAGTTCCAAATTGACAAAATACTGTGCTAGGTTCGTTTCGATGTTGTCGTACAATGACCACAGTTAACGTGCTGAACTACCACTGACCCAGTCCAATTCAAGAATATTCCATTTTAGAAAAGATATTTTTAGAAAAGATATTTTCTTGGAATAACTTAAGACAATAAACCAGTGAGACAGTATACTTTAACAGCACCACTGGGGAGGAGAGAGTTGTATTCATCACTAACCAATTAAGTAAGAATACTATCGACTGATTAACAGAGCATTTGTACGTACACTTTGTGAGGAAGCTGTCTCGGCCTGCTTGAGAGGAGAGTGTTGTCCCTGCAGTTTCTGTAATTTAGCCTCTGCTACTGGAATCTGCTGCTCCAACTGTTTGATTGAACTGAGTGTAAGGAAATAGTAAAAGTGTAAGGTTCAAAGATATGTTTACAAAGACTTGTTGTCAATATGAAACTTAATTTACCCAGTTAGTCTGCTCGTTAACCTTTGTCGTTTTGCTTTAACGAAGCAGTGAAAAGCTGCATTAAAACATCCGGTCCTCTCTTTGACTGTAAACGTTACACTTATTGAAGTCATCACGAATGTGATCCAAATTGTCAAGCTCATTCGAGGAATTTTAAGTTGTGACATTCAAAGCACCAAGATATTATAACTCAAATTCAGTTTCCTTTGCTATTGCACCGACGTTAATTGAGCGAAATGAGCACTTTTTGAGAATTACCAGTCCCTACCAATTTTACAAATGGTTGTGTGAGTTTTGGTTATAATATTATAAAATGGTACAAATAATAAAAACTGCTACCCCAAACCCTCCCATTGCGTAGCAGCACCTTGGCCATTCATGTAGTATGGCAGTTTGCTATGCATAAAACCAAAATAATTTATTTCCAGCTGTTTTCACCTTTTCCGTTCGGCCAATGTTTCGGTGGCAGATGTGAGGTCGGCCTTGGCCTTCTCCAGTTTACTCCATGCGTCATCGATAGTCTTCTTGTGCATGGCCAGCTCCGATTCGGCCAAGCTCATCTGGGATCGTGCTTCGTTCACGTCCTTCTGCATATTCAGCAATTCACCTTCCTTGACCTGAAAAATCAGACAAGGAATTTTTTCAGATAACTTTTTGCTTATAAAAACAAATATATCAAAAAAAACTCATGAGACAATAAAAAGTTGTTGCACATACCCCCGTTTCATACAACTAGCGTAGAGTCGGAGGAAAATTCATGGGAAACTCAAACCGTAGATCAGGAGTCGGGGTTAGTCAGGATTTGAAAATCTAGCTGCATTTCACTAAGAAATGGTGGCTATTACCAGCAATGTCCTACTAGTTATTGTTTCTGAAGTGGACAAATTTAGCACTCCCGATTCATAAGGATACACAACAGTACAGAGGACGGTCTGCTGATGCTTTGTATTCTCCCAACATCTTTTTATTCTCCCAACACGTTTTTTTAAATATATTTTATATCATTTTTTCGCCTTTTTTTTGTACATCTATTGTATGTGGTCAATCCCCCACAAAGACTGTAAAATTTTCCAGCGACTCTGGTTTGGGCGGTTACTAGTGTTTCAATACCCTGGAACAGGTGTACACATTCTCATAAGTTTCAGATACTGAATGTATAGAAACCATCTATTTGACATGATATACTGTGAAAGGAAATGCTATATTTAAAAGGTTAATTGTTTTTTTCTAACGAATCCTGCATTTATTTATTACTTTTGCAGCATCATCAGTATATTAACCAAGAGCATAATAATTAGAGAAAGGCCAGTATATTTGATGTCTAAGATTAACATTTGCGGAATAATCCTCACCACATTGAAAAGGCGCTGTACCTAACACAAGCTTAAAGGGACAATACAGTCTAGCAAACAGTATCAACGTCTGAAGTTAACCAAAATTCGGTGCCGACTTAACTTTCAGAGTTTTATGTCACCACTCACCAAGAAAACTTTTGAAAACAAACAATGTCACAAGATGATAAAGTCCATACAGATATATATTCCAAACACTCTCGGATAGCGATTAAAATTTGAGCCTGTGCAAGTTTGAAACTCTCTTACCATACAGAGGATGCATTTAATTTTGAAGTACCATTCTAGAGGAATGTAGCTTATACCAGCCAGCGATAAGATTAGTCACGGGCTAGACGCAATTGTTTTGAACAAGAGGAAGTGCAGCAGAGTGTCCCTGGGGGGCAAAGCACTTTAATAATCGCTTTAATAATACCCTGGAATGGATCTAATTAAAAGGTGTGAAGACTCGCGCACAAAGAAACGTCTAATGCCGGTAATCTGACCTAGTTTCGAATGAGGTGTAACAGAAGTGTGAGACACCACCATCGATCTCAGAAAATACATCACACAGCTTGCTACCGTCGGTAATTAGACACTAGTGTACAGTCAGTACATACAGCTGCGGTCAATACCCACAGCACAGTGTACAAACGATACAGCGACGGACATTTCAGGTCCAGCTAAAGATAACAAGGTATCACGTTTCATTACTGTCTGCATTTTGTAGCGACAAGAGAAAAACATCCCTTGCAAGCAACGGAAATTTAACTTTTTAAAGATGGCGGCACGCTGTTTGAGGCAAGTCTTCGATGGCTTTAATGGACACTCAAGTTGTCTAAGAACTAGAAATGAAATGCATCTAGTTGTTTGTACCTCCTTCTCTTCCTGCAGGCCAGCCGTCTCTGTCTTCAAGGAGGCCATAATTCCACCCATCTTCTCTTCCTCTGCTTTCAGTTTCCCATCTAAGGATGCCTTCAAGTCTTTGTTGACCTCGATCTGCTTCTCACTGTCGCCAGGAACTGTCTTGAGGTTTTCAAGCTGAAATTCAAGACGTCGTTAACAAATTAAGAAGAAGATGTTTCTCATTGAGCAATCATCACAGTTTAGGCGTACGCATGCTGGGGTTCCGCCTAAGAGTGGACAAACACTTATAGCACCCCTCCACTGCTTCTTTACTCTGGCCCCTACCCATCACCCCTCCCCCACACACCTTCTTGGATTGGACAATTTTTAATTATGAATCTATACTCATTCTTAAATCATTTGCACGAGACCCCTTTCAAATTTGAAGGACACTAATACCTGTCGACTATGATAAGTTGTCAGATGTTAACAACATCAAATTGAGCAACACGTTTTTGTGTAAACAAAATAAAAAATAAACAGAGTGCCACGTTAGTAGATTATGTAAAATAATACCACTTTAAGATTTCAAACTTACAAATATGTTGCTTTCCCGTAACATGAAACTCTTAACTTAAAGCTGTAGTTGTTAAAACGGCAATGAATTTCTCTTGGGCTCAAATAGACGCAGTCACAGACTATACTGATGGTTCTTGCATTCACCTCACAGCCTGCAAGACCCACTTGTAGACTAATTTACAGCCTAAATATGCCTCAGAATACCCCATTTCACTTCTAACCATCCCATCTGTGTCAACTTCAACGATCCCATGGCTGTATCCCTTCCCTTTTTAACATCCTGGATCTGACCCTGGGTACTAGGTTCGTCTGGCAAGTAGAGGAATTTAAGTTTATAAAATGAATTCAGCTACTTTGAGTGAGGCCTGTCGTTAACTTGTACCTTTGTCTTCTCTTTCTGCAAATTCTTTTGTAATTTCTTTTGTTTCTCCTTGGTATGTTTCAGGTCCTCTCTGCATTTCACATCCTGTTGTTCAAACTCCTTGAAGTCGGCCTTCTTCTGTTCCAAAACTTCCGTCATTTTCTCGTATTTCCTGAGAGTGAGAGAGAAGGTTATTATACCGTAATTATTTGCACATGATCTTAATAGAGGCGATGCCACTGTCTATGAAGAAATATTGTCGAATAATTCGTCCCCTTGTTTCAAAGTAAAGCTTGAAGAGAACAATCAGTACTAACATCTTTATCTTCTTCAAAACATCAAATTTTGAAATCTCGTTCGCTACCAAAGTTCGCTCCAGTAAAATAAGTCGTTACGAGGATTTTGTATCGAGATTTTATTCACTGGCTGTAAGGTACGACCGAAATCGAATGACCAAAAAAAGAATGAACTCACTTGTACATAGCCTTGTACTCTTTAGTCCTGGCTTTGATGTCATTTGTCATGTCTTGTAACTGTGTGTTGATGTCTTGCATTCTGGTCTCTTCCTCTTTCTTCTTGGCCTCGGCCGCTTCAGCAGCTTTACTACATTCAGAGCTACAGTTTAAAGCAAACAAGAAGACTTACAATTATACCGATACTGTATATTCATTTTAAGGAAAGGTTAGCTTCACCATTCATAGCTACAGTTTAAAGCAGGGGTTCCCTAACTGGGGTGCATGAACCCCCAGGGGGTGCATGAGTCCATACCTGGGGGTCCGTGAGACGTTTCTGAAAGTCAAAACTAAAGTACTTTTTGTTGAACTAAAACCTGATTTATCATTTAATTTAGTAATGTACAAAGTTGGTTATCATGAAAACAAAGCTGCGGGCACGCCTTGACGTCGGCCTCAACATGAGGGTGGCCCTCTCTAAGGCAGCGCCGTAGAAGGAAAACCAGGAGCATCTGTCTCATCGTGTGTGATGGGTGATCAATGCGTGATACAATTCGTGATCTGATCTTGAAGTTTCCAAATAAATATTTGTACATCTCTGTTTTTTTTTGCCATTACAATATTACACTATGAACTTGATCTTTTACGAAGCACTGTTATGCTTATTATAGTATAATAATGACTCAGATCGTGTCTCGAAAAGTTGGGGCTTCGTGGACAACTCTGACATCCACAGGGGTTCGTGGGGGGATAAAGTTAGGGAAAACACTGCTTTAAAGCAAACAAGAAAACTTACCATACACCGATACTGTATATTCATTTTATGAAAAGGATACCTTCACAGGGACGAGTAGTTCATTAACACATTTAACCAGAGCAGACCAAACATCTTTTCTAAAAGTTTTGCAAATATGTTACCTTAATCTTTTTAGGAGTTACATAGTTGTTCTTAGATGACCTGGAGCCTCTAGCATACTAGCGAGGGGCAGGAATATAATTCTGGGCAGACTTACACGTAAACTTGGTACAGCATGTTCTTCTTCTTCGTAATCTCGTTCTCCAGCTTCAGAAACTCTTGAGCTTCCTGCATTGGTTTCTCCAGCTGCTCCATCTCAGATTCCACTGCCTTCACTCGGCTCAGCTGTTAATAATAAATTCCCCCACAAATTTTAGAAGACTTTTTCATTCCAGAAATCAAATCGATATGTCAATCGCTTCCGAACATACCGATACTATACACGAGACCCTTGATATAAGACAGCACGACAGTACTTGGTAGATGATTTAAGGAACTTGTCCCTCTGAGACATTTTCAGTGTTGGGTATGTACCTATTTCACTTTTAACATTCACGTTTAACAAACTCTAACTTGAACTGTTCAGGGTTTGGATGAAAGCTTCCAGTTGATTCTTTGTTGCCCTATCATAGGTCTAAATTAATACTCCTTTGGTTGCCCTATGATATCCGATACATTTACTGCTGTTCTAAATTAATACTTAATAATGGTGAAAGGCTCGGCGAGCATCTTAGTTTGATTGACTGCAATCATTTTTTTTTCAAGTAATACTCAGTAGTTTGGGTGAAACAGCAATGAAAAAGACGACAAAAGCCCAGAGCAAAGCAGCTTAACATGGATTCTTTCATTCATGGATAACTTTTATTCTGAACTCTAACCTTTTCTCCCCTCTCCTCGTTGAGTTCTTCTACAGCCTTGGCCAATTCTTCGATCGGTGCCTTGAATGTGTTGCTCCCGATGATGTCCTCCAGGTACTCCAGCATGCCCTCCTCGTGCTCTGTCAGTGCCTTGGGCTTCATCATTGCAATCTGCTCAACCTCACCCTGATTTGTAGAAATTTAGAAACGTAATTCTACCGTTAAGCAGTTTAGCTAAAAAGGAGCTCTCAAATGAACAGTGCATACTTCTTCATGTAACACAGAATCATTCCACAAGCATTGTGATAACTGAAGTGTATAATAAACACTAACCAAACAAGAACAAATAAAAAACAACAAGGATGCCCAAAAGATACCTGTAAGTTAATGTATAAACAGAATTGATAAACTGTCTTGATTTTTTAACTGTAAGATTCTTAGTGAATGATTTACTTACAAGAGCTCTATTACCCACATTTGACAACATGTAGAAATATTGCAAAACTGAGAGTTTTGTATTTACCTGTAAGCATCACTAACAACAAATTCAAGAAACAAAACAAAAACAAAAAAAATAAATACATGAACCTAACCTATTAAAACCAAACAAAAAGCGTAACTCTGGCAGTTAAGATACATGCAACAAACATTTAAGTTCATTCGTGTAATCACAAAAATAAACGTAGAGGGCAAGTCTACTCTCAATGATGAATGTTTTTGTACAAATTGCCAATTAAAAATTTAAAACAACGGTTGACTTGACAATCTGACAATTATCCAAATCTTTACCTGCAAGATAAGAAACCTATTGTGGTCTAGGTCGATGCCACAATCCTTCAGCAGGGTTGTGACCTCCTTAAACGTGTTCTTCTTCCCGTTGACAAAGTACTGGCTGCTGCCGTCTTTGTACGCTGTCCTGGACACGACCAACTGACTGCCTGGGATGACATCATAGTCTTTATCATCTGACTGTAAAAAAAACAGGGCAGTATAACTATGTAAAGACACACTATAATGACTAAGAAAATCTTTTATGGGCTGTCCTAGAGATGACAAAATAACAATCAAAGGGATGAGTTGTGAACTGGCAGTGGTAAATGATTTATATCTCATATATGTAAGAATAATTTTTATTTTGTACTTTGCGGAACGGAGCAGAAAATATCTGTTATTTTTCTAGTCGTACATGGACCGAATAGACTCTACGTGCCATTACAGCCCAGTACAGTATATATGCAGCGGTATTTACGACACTATTCCGAGGCAGCCAATACAAAGATGCCCTGTACTTAATTGACACCATGGAGCAGAAAATGATGCCATGCAATATTTACATTGGATATCCCTACGTCTTCCTCCAAAAAAAAAAAATGTAGCATCGGTTCTTCATCAAAGAGATTTAGTTCTTTCATGTTTGTAAGTCAAGGCTAATCAGAGCCTTTATTCTCACCATTCATTTCCCAAAGAATGCACAAATAAATATGAAACCCAAAAATTTGGTTGTGATGATAGAAGCCCATACTGTTACTGCAGAAGGTGATTTGAAAGATTGCAGTCCAAGTGACAACTTTAGTAAATTCCCTCTGGCAACAGGTTCAATCTAATTAATTCCCAGATTGGGACAAAAGTTTTCACTTACTCCAGTATCGATGATCTTCTGGAAGTGGACAGCCACAGAGCAGCTCGATAGATCCTTGAACTGATCTGATTTATGGATCAGAACGGACAGCTTCTTTGATCTGATTTTCGCGGCACGATAGCCAAACACAAACAGCATAGCATCGATGGTGTTAGACTTCCCGCTCCCATTCGGACCGATGATACAGGAGAAGCTCTGGAAACAATGCCAAATGTCGAGGATAATTTAATTTTTTCTAATTAGCTAATTTCTTCTCTGATTTACCCCACATTTTATGTGATATATTGACTGTGTTTTTCTGTTTTTCCATGTACAGATGTCAGACCCCAGTAAAACATACTTTTTTTTAAGTATCTTACGACAGTTTTACTCAATTGTTTTGAAAGGACTGTGCAGATGGCAGATCTAAGAGGGGCTCCCTCATCTTGCTTCGAATGTGCAACACATTTGGTTCGGACTCTTAATTTCCATGTACCAGCTGTGATATTCAGCAGTGCAAAATGGTAATTACACGATCATTATTTAAGCAGTTGGCTGCAGTTTTGGTAAAATTCTTTAGCCATCAAAAGTTTCAATAGAAACAAGTTATTTTCATAGTGTGGTGTATAATGTCATGACAGATCTTACAATTTCGTGGCTTTTCTACAGAACAATTAGTCATGGCCTACCATGGCCTACCACAGAGAGTTGATTTGCCTATCCTACTTGCAAAGAAACAAAAAAGTAGCTAAGAGAACTGTTGAGGTTAAAGTAAATATTGATTAATTTGATTCTCTTTGAAAGAAATAGTTCATGAACTTCTTAGAGAATGACGTTGGTAAAGTAAAGAGAATGCTGATGAAAAGTGGAATATTGATACAAACTGCAACCAGCTATTTCAACTATCGAAATCTGTTGTACAAAATCATTCACAAAGCTACATCCTATTATTCTGAATTGGTTTAATAATTTTCAAACATATTTGTCAATTCTGTTTCAACCGAAGGAACTTACCTTGTGAAATGGTCCTAGGGTTATTTTTCCAGCATAAGATTTAAAGTTCTCTGTCGCTATCTGAGATATTATCAATCGTGCTGTAGGTGATACAGAGTTTGTAGATAACTCTGATGGATTCTCTTTTGTAGTGTTATGGTTATCCGCCGAAGTCTCATGGGTGTCCTCCTTGACTTCTGGACCCTCTGGCGGATCCTCCATGGAAGGGTTTTCCTCAGTTTTAATTTCAGGCATAGTGAATTGCACAGAATCCTAGCTGTGAGAATTATCATAAGAATTAAGAAAGTCTGAAATGGCCATTTATGGCACCTCCTATCCTATACATAATAAAAATTCACTTTCATGTGGGAAAAAAAGAAGGAAGGGTGTCATCATTCTGTGGGGCAAGCCCTCTTTACTAATGACACACAAAAAGGCCTAGCCTTTGCTTGAATTAAAAAAGTCAGTGATAGGCCTATAGACTATCGTACCATAGATTCCATTGACAAATGTGACAAAAGTGTAGTTGGGTAGCTAGATATGTTGATATAGCCTAACATTAGTACCTTTATTACTAGTTTTACTAGGCCAAGGTGAAAGCCCTCTTATTGGTTCCTAAGTCCTAACATGCCATGTTAGGATTCAATCCAGAAGCCAATTTGGAGACGCTTGTTAAACACATTTTTGCCGCACAACATTAAAACCATAGCCTGTTGGATGCGATTATAGAAATTAAATCAATTAACCAGCACATCGGCAAGTAAACCCTATTTCAAGTGTGCTAGGCCTGGCTTGTTATGCAATGTGTATTTTGAAAAGTGAACTTAAATCAATGATCATGTTAATTTCCGTAGCTAGCCCTACAATAGTTCCGAATCAAACCATCACTAGGTCATTTCAGCCATCGGTACTATCCGCCATATAAAATGTGCTCTTTCCGCCATAGACAAACTGCCATTCCCCCCATGGCAGTGAAGCAATTTTTGTATTGCGGAATGAGCACATTATTGTGGGTGCATTGCATATACTTTACTCTACCAAGGCCAGCAAAATCCAAAAAATCGGTCATTTAAATCGACAATCACAATCGGTTTCAATGAACAATCAGCCTAATTTAATTTGATTTATTCAACCAAGAATTATATATTTGAAGAATGTGCATTGACTCTTACATTGAACTTACAATTAAAACTATTCAATCAACTTGTACATTAAAGACTTAAAAATTAGGCCTAGACATTAGACCTGTTTTACTGTATAGTAAAGGCTTCATAATTGACGCACCTTCGTAATTGACGCACCTTCAAATATCACTAGCAACGATACAGCAGGCAACCTAAACTTTTTGCAGCTAAGTAGAGTTACATACAGTATTTCATGAGTTTGAATCCATTTCTGCTACCCTATGTGCTAATCAATTTGTGGTTATATTTAAGCTTTTAACACCCTCGCTGCCCAGTTTTGTACATATTTTGGGGATTTGGAAATCTTACTCCCTAAAAATTACCAATATTACCTCAGCATGATTCCACTACTCTCTGGGACCTGACCTGTCTGAGCTTAGGGGCTCAGAGCATAGCACACATCATTCAGAATCAAAGTCAATTGATGTATACTTAGTTACATAAAAGTTACAGTTAGCTTATCGAGGAATGTGTCAATTTAGGGGTATGAAAGAACTTGACACAGCAGACATTTTGTGGTCAAATTCTGCTCAATTGTTCATTGCATATGCACAGAACAATAAATGTTTTGAGATCATTACATTTCTGAGGAACCACACATAGGCCTATGCAAAACACATAGGCCTACAGTTGAGTGATTTGGACTTTTCCTTGTTAGACATTGTTGATCAATTCCTTAAGTGTGTCAATTATGAGCCCACCTTGCTACTTTTTATTGCCTAGTAATACTAGGCTAGTACTGTTGCCTAGTACAGTTTTAGGCCTACTACTAGTGTCCCTACTTCAATCAAGGTAACTGTCACTATCAGTAGGCTAGGCCTAGGCCGCCCTCGATTATTATTGCAGTGTTACTGTTGGTTGGTTAACGTTAGGCGACCAAGGTAGGTCCTAGCCAGAGACAATGCAAGTAAAACAATTCCAAACCTAGGTTAAACGCATTATAAAAGGATCTTTCATTCACAAATAATTAGAATGAAAGATATCACAGTTTATTCATGTTCTTTTCATTCAAAAACATTTATTTGTTACGGTAGAAACAAATAGGTCTTCGGCGCCTTACCTAATACAGGTTCTCTGCCGCCATTCTTTCAGAATTCGTACGTTTCTCGAATATTGTAATGTGATTGGTTGCTGAAATATAAATATTCATATTAAATTAAAGATTTTTTATTCAGGAGTAGCGCCATCTATTTATTGAAAGCAGATTTGCAACGTTACTGTTCATCCGCCTGATCTAATCATTATCAGTAGGTGTTTCTAAAATCAATCCTTATTTGGAGTAACATGGTTGCAGTTTTCGTCATTAGTTTGATACTTTGATGTTGAAGAGGAGGAGTTGTTATTAAAGGTTTTGAAGACTCGCCCAAACCGCGTGCCGAGCTCTGAAAAAGTTAACTTTCCGTCGCTTGCAAGTGAAGTTTTCTGCTTGTCGCTACAAAATGCAGACAGTAATGAAACGTGATACCTTGTTATCTTTAGCTGGACCTGAGCGTTTTGTACAGTGTGCTGTAGGTTTTGACCGCAGCTGGATGTACTGACTGTACGCTTTGTCTAATTACCTAAGGTGGCAAGCTCTGTGCGTATTTTCTGGGATCAATTGTGGTGTCTAACACTTCTGTTACACCTCATTCGAAACTAGGTCAGATTACCGGCATCAGACGTTTCTTTTTGCGCGAGTCTTCACAGCCTTCTATAAGAACGAATTCTCAAGGGGGGGGGGGGGGGGTTATTGTGGTTATATAACCTCATCCTTTGAAGAAAGACCTAGGCCTGACAAAGACCTGTCAATAGATATCTACAAATATTATGTAAATATTGTGTGATATAAAGTTGTTGTTATCAGCTATTATTTGTTGACAGCACCAATATTATTTGATACTAGCAATTCGTGAGAAGCAATGAAAGTTCGTGGTACCATGACATAATTCTAATTTCACTGCCAACAGATACCGTACTGTATAAACAGGGGTGGGCAACCTTTTTGAATGAATGGGCCAGATATAAGGAGTAAAATATTGACTGGGCCGCACCTAATCAACGACCTGCTGGTGATTTCAAACCTTTGTTTCCGAGGACTTTCAAACAATAGGTGTGTGTATGCACCAAAAAACATAATGTCAATACACGGTACAATTGATAGTTAATGGGGATAATACGCCTACCTGACAGCATCATTATATTAGTGCCGATAAATTCTAAGCAGCTAGCTCGTTTTTTGTGATGATGTGAAATATATTGATTTTTTTTCTTTTCTTGAGGCATCTCACGGGCCGAAAAAATCACTGGCGGGGCGCATGTAGCCCGCGGGCCGTAGGTTGCCCACCCCAGCTGTACACGGTACTGATTATAGTATTGCTACGATGCCCGAACCTTACATGGCGCGATAGTTATTAAAATGCACGGTAGGTAATTTCCGTATGACTCTTGACTACAGAGTAATGCCCTCTAGTAATGCTACTTCTCCATATGTGTTTTGCT
The DNA here is from genome assembly GCA_000934455.1 of Apostichopus parvimensis. Classification (NCBI taxonomy): domain Eukaryota; kingdom Metazoa; phylum Echinodermata; class Holothuroidea; order Aspidochirotida; family Stichopodidae; genus Apostichopus; species Apostichopus parvimensis. Next base: position 33,167 of record KN890324.1, read on the forward strand.
GATGCGATCCGTAAACTTCTGGGATCTTCCTGGAGGATTGAGCCATCGGACTCACCAGATCCCTACCCACCCAGCTGAGAATCGATGCTACTCAGAATACTTGAAATAGCCCAAGGAACTTGATATAAAATTTAATAAAGTAACTTCAGCAGTTCCGAAAACTGAAGCTAAATCTAATAAAGTGTTCGACGTCGTAAGAAGCCTCGCGACCGGCCACCGAAAATTTTTCCTGGCTCACAATTTGCGGACCGTCGTTTTATACACAAAAAAAGACATGCAAGTCTGCAAGACTGCCTGCATATATCCCTACACCGAGTATTTTGTGTGTGTGGGTGTGTGTGTATGTGTGTTTGGTTTCTTAAATCGACATGTTTGTGTCCATGAAAACAATAACAATAAATTTGGAAATGAGTTTTTGTAAATTTATTGTTGTATAGTTTCTGCAATGTGTTCACAGCTTCAAAATCTTTGAAGTGTTCTATATATAGCTAATTCACTGAGCATGATACCATATAATATAGAACAGGAAGTAAAAGGGGACATGAGAATATTATTAGTTATAAATCTTATCTAACTGATCTTTCAGAGAAGTATTACCGTGCGTAATAGCCATTACCTAGAAACGCTTTTCAAGGATGCTATTATAAGCAGACAAAACCATAAAAAGTCAATGTCATGTCCTTCCGTCATCAGAGAAGAATTTTTGATTTTATGGATTGATAGAGAAATACAAAAAATATCAATATCATACACCGTGGCCTCATCCTGTGACGCCAAAAAAAGAGAGCTTTTAATAGTACAATACCAATGGGATTTGTTATTAATAGTCTGCCCTTTGAGACGTTGCAGACGGAAACGAATGACTTAGCATACGGAAATTATTTTAGGGTTGAACGAGTTCGACTGACTTGCCCTTATATGGGATTTTGCTCTGTTGTAGCCTAACAACAATACTGCGATACCGAATGTCTGACATTATTACACAGTATGTATATACTAGTTAACCACATATCAACTGGTATGTTAACGTTACTCAACTGGCTGCACAACATTCTGCCAAAACATAGTTCTGCACAATAAAGGGACTATACACAGGCAAGTAGCTAGGTCGTGAAAAAAAGTGGTGAGTATAAGGGGTGCGTGCCCCTTCAGTGCAGAGACTACAACGAGTTTAAAAAATCTGGAGGAACTATCACACAGTAAATACGCGCGTACGCGCGTACCATGCATGGAGGGTCATGTGATGTGTTCCAGGGTGGTACTAATATATTACTCTCCCCATTACGCATGATGATTTCACCCAACTAGTACGTAAATGTGTATGCGTGCTTAGAGCAGCAGACGACACCCGTTACCTAGCAATAACCGTGCCTGTAGCCTAACGTGATAGCTATATTCCCGTCGAGCAGCATTAGGCTCTGTTCCATGGAGAATTTCGTGGTTGCACTGAACTAAACATTTCCCCACAGCACCAAACGCTCACACTTGACAACCGTGGAACTACTGATTTGGTTCACATGTTTAACGTTAGCATATTAGCACTATTTCGTAGGCCTGAAGTACCAGTACCTTCTTACGCCGTTAGTTCCCATGTCCGATCCGTCTTGGTGCAAATCTTTCACGAAGTCACTAACACTATTCTCGAACTGCTACAGAGAAATATCAGTTTGGTACCACCCTGGAACACATCACATGACCCTCCATGCATGGTACGCGCGCGCCCAATTGACATGAATCCTCCAGATTTCTTAAACTCGTTGAGAGACTACCGTGTCCTTCCTTCGTCTATACAGGGAGCTCGTTGTGATGTGTACATGTTCACGCGTTACATGCATGGAATCCGTAAACTATTGGCGCACTTCCAACTCAAAATTCCTGGCTACGTCATAATGTGTAGTTTAGCCTTGGTACATCCTGAGTTACCATTGTAACTATATATATATCGCATGTTGTTAGCAATAGGTACCCATGCACACTCATAAATCGAATGCATGTTCTCTCAACCGATAGAGATAATAAGAAAATGAATTACCGAAGTAAAGTCACAGATATCACTTTATATAACGAGCATCACGAACATAAGGCATCTTACCTTAACTATATTACCTTTTAATATTCTTGAACGGGGACGGTGGGGGGGGGGGCAGGGTTGTTGTCCCCAACTTTCCGTTCTTACGTGTAACAATCTAACACACCATCGATAGTTTTTCTCTTTCAGCTCCTGAAACAGAGATTCTCAATATAGTATTCTACGAGGCAGGGTCGTAGCCACCGAGAGGGGCTGGGGTGGGGGGGGGGTTGATGCGACACATGAGTGTACACCCCACTCTCCTTAAAAAATAAGATTTTTTTCCAAATGATTTACATTTTGTATCAGGTGTATCAGGTTTTGTGAAAAACCTCAAGAGTAGCCCTGTTTTGTAAGTAAACTGTGTCATTTTACTATTTAAAAAAGCCTTTCGTCTGTGGGCAACAAGTGGCAAACAAGTTTTTTATTAGCTATGCAATCTGACAGTACCGTTTTTTGAAGTTAATGTGATTACATTCTTTTGTGAACCCTACACTGAACAAAACTATATAGTCTTGGAGTCCTGACCACAGGATACCAGTTTTATTAGTTATAAAATTATCTTGAAAAATTTCCCTTTCTTGTATGTGTGTGTGTCCATTTTATATTAACTTTTAGCACTAGAAAGATGATCACTCTTTTTCAATCTGTGGAATATAAATGCCGCGTGAACGAAATTATACATAGACTCGATCTTACTACTAGGCCGACTTTGTCCTCTTGTGCGCTTAAACGCAGGGAATAGACATAGACTATGCGCCTAGGCACAATGCAGTGTATATATCGCGCGCACACACTCACGCATTTATAAGTTATAGGCTAGACTCGGACGCGAAGGTGAACCGCGTCAGAAAACGGAGACTTTCCCATTCCAATTTTGAACGCGCTATCATCGTTTCTCGCGTTACCGCGCCGCCGTTTTAACCCTGTGTAGCACGTAGAACGACATTTTGGAAACTTCGAATCCTACCAATTAGGCTATAACAACTAAGTTTTCACACAAACTGTAACTGGACCACCTGGCCAGGCACAATATTGTACTTTGTAGCCTAGTTGTATTAATCAATTGGCCAGGCCGAACATTTCAGTTAGGTTTAGGCTAGTGCTGCTTAAGCTAGATCTATAGGCTTAGTAAATACTATAGGTTATGCTTCTCATTTTAACTAGGCCTGCAACTAAGGACTGACTTCTATAAAATACGCATTTGACATTTAACCTCGGTTCCCATGGCAACCACGTATTTTGACCGTATTTGACATTAGTACTTGACATTGCCACGATACCTGTGAAGGTTTCATGTCATTTCAATGTTTCCTCGTAAACTCGATGTGCACTACAATTGACATTTGACCCTTGGTACCGGGGCCAGCGAGACACAAGGGTTCACCTTGTGTTACCTTCCCACGAAGTTTGAAGAAAATCGGCCCAGCCGTTTTGGAGGAGTTTGTGATACAATATTGAGCTAAAAATATACATTTGATATTTAACCACTTGATCTTTTACCTCGGTTCATGCATGGCAATCACATATTTTGGTACTACTTGACATTTCCATGATACCTGTGAAGGTTCAATCACCATTCCAAGTTTTCCCGTGGAGTTATAGCAAAACTATGGTTCCAACTCAATTTGACCTCTGACCTTTTACCTTAAGTTGGTTCCGGGGTTTGCGAGACACACTCGAAAATCGGCCAAGACGTTTAGGAGATTTTAACACAAAATTTGACACGCACAAACACACACACGCACATTTTGACCCCTCCCTCAGTCATGGACTTTCGGTCACCCTGGGTTATCCCACCATGGGTGACCCCCCCCCCCTCCCCGAGAGTAGCTACTCAGGAAAATTAACCATTACCATGGCAACTGTTGCTATGGCAATGCCAAGGAAGTACAATATCTCATCCTCGATGAGATAATAACAAATTGCCCCGTTCTTGGAAACTTCAGAGAAAAATGTGCCCCTTTGTTAGATGGCATTCATATATGGAATTTGTTGTGCGGTGGTAACAATAAGATAAAAAAAAAACGCTAAGTAGGCCTAATAGTGACACTTTCTAAGAATAAGAAAAGTAAGAGGGGAACGGCCAGTATTTTCCGACTTCTAAATATAGCAAATGATTCGACGAAAAAACCTGCATAGTGTGCTTTGTATCTTTGAAGATTGATCGCACCAAATATTATATAGGCTTCTAGCATGTTCCTTGAATACGATCTGTTTAAACTTACATATGTTTATACTATTATAGCCTACTTTTCCTTTTCCCGGAACTAGTTGAAGTAATTCGAAATCTAGGTAATAGCTCCGCCTCCGGTAAATTTGGAGTTTATCCCTTCGCCCTGTGTATACTGTTATCCGCGCTACTTGGTGTTACGTTAGTCTGTGTGTAGTGAACAGTTCATCCTGATGTGGACTCACACTTGCATGAACTTGTTGGTTCTATTCTACGGAAGCTTAAAAGTGCCATCAACATAAGAAAACTTTGCCCCAATAAGTCAACCTTTTTCAGTGAATTGTTTAGATAACAAGATAATATCTTATCAAAAATCAGAAAATGTTGGATTGCTCAGTTGCTTTAACTGAGCAATTGAACATTTTTATGCAAAATGTTTAATTGACAACTAATCATATCTCGTCAATTCAACATTGTTCTGCAACATGTTTAATTGTTCACTACATTCCATCTGAGCAATTGAATAATTTTCTGCAAAAGGTTAAATTGTTCACTTCCTTCCAAGTGAGCAAGTGAAAAATTTTCTGCAAACTGTTTAATTAATACTTTGTGTATGCGCGGTAGATGATTCATGCTAGTACGGTAAATATATATGGAAAGCAACATGGTGTAAGAAGGCCAGAACGATACCGTAAACATTCTTCTGACCTGCAGAGGGTCATTCACGTTTAGCCACCGCCAAAATGGGGCAACGCCGAGGAGAAGAAATAATGACATTAAGCCTTCAGGTATGAAATGTTACTGATAATATAAAAGATATAAATATAAAAGAAAATTGTTCAATTGCTCAGTTGGAATGAAGTGACCAATTGAACATTTTGCAAAAAAAAGTGTTAAGTTGACGAGATACGATAAGTTGTAAATTAGAAATTTTTGCAGAAAATTGTTCAATTGCCCAGTTAGAGCAACTTAGCAATCCAACACTTTTCTGAAATTTGATGAGATATTATCTTGTTATCTGAAAAATTTACTGAAAATGTCAACTTATGGGGCAAAGTTTTTCTTATGTTATGGCACTTTTAAGCTTCCGTACTATTCCGGATATCTGAGACGTTCATACCGTGGATGTAGTAGTATAGTGTAGTTTGGTGATTTGCGTTTCATATGAAAGGTACATTGATCTGTATATATAAACAGCACACATCGCTCTTCCTTGTAACAATTTCTGACGGAAGGTAACTGTTGGTCAAAGCTAATGGTAAATATTTGTTGTTGTTATTGTTGTTGGATATGACAGGAGGGTGGAACGTTACCTTACAGTGTATATACGAGGTATACAAAGCGTGAGTGTCTCAAACTGAAGAGGGACCAATCTATCCGCATTCGCTCCCTTCTATACCATATTCATCATACTGGGTAAGTTTCACTCGTTCTATGAGAATATACTTGCTATTTACCACTGAATATTTACGAGTTCGGATGGGTGTGCTTGCAGGTCACAGATGAACTTGGTGGTAGTCGCGGTTTCCGTCGAGAGGGGGATTCATGTTACTAGTAAATAGTTATCTTAATTAAGCAAGCAGGATTATTTGTGAGTGAGTTTTGAGTATCTTTCAATATAAGACTTTTGCCATAGTGGCCTAGAGCCAGATTATAAAAATTGTTGCAGCGGTAGATTGGCACACCGCCTTTATGGCTAGCGGTGTCGAATTCACCGTCAGGTTCACATTTTGTTCGAGGTATCTTGTTTCATGACCCCGGCCCCGCCGGTTGGATCACTATGAGCCGGTACCAACCCATGCCTCATTGCGCCTCTGCTGAGATTTCCAGATGACCAGGAGAATGGGCAGCATATGAGTCGGGCATAGATCGTTTCGTTATTAATCAGTATTTCACTTAGAAACATTCTATGGAGTCAAAATAATGGCCATTAATATTTCAGTTTACTGCTACCCTAATCCTACTGGCACCAAAATCGACGCCGAAAGCTGCATAAATTAACTTCTATAATTGCACAATAGAAGTGCAGAAATATGAAATAGTCTATAGCTACTATACCTTTAAAGGGTTTTCTTCATAGAAATCTCAGGTAAAAGAATGAAAATATAGGCTAAGTAGGCCTTTATCAATATTTAGTACTTAGCATCCTCAACATGATATTTAGGTTATCACTTTAGCGTTCCATTGAAAACTTAATATATGAGGTAAACTGACATTACCACATTAAACACTTAATGGTGAAAACTTGAATGGTCTTGAATGGTCAGAATTACGGGCACTGCCGGGCAGTATCATGATTTTTTCCTTCAGAAATTACTTTTACGCCGATTTTAATTTTTTTAAAAAGAAGGGGGGGGGGGGGGGGGGGGGGGGTCGGCACTCTTCTTGTTATCAGTTTGTCTTGTGATTAGTGTTGTACATATGCGTAGGAATCGTAGGGGGGGGGGGGTCAGAGAGGGCAGTTTCCCCTACTTTGGAAAGTGGGAGTGGGGCAAAAGTATTTTTCTGCTCACTCATTTTTCTAATTAGAAATTTTGTAATTAAAGATGTATACTCCTCAGCATTGAAGGATCCATATATTAGTAAAAAGAGTGCCAGGCAATCAAATGATCGAATATCAGTTCCATATGAATTTCAAACATTTGAAGTATAGATAAAGGGGAGGGGGCAGGGGATTCTAACTCTCCCCCCTCCCCCTCCGAATGATTTAGATAGGGTCAGAGGTGGGTTCAGGGTTTTACAGAGACTCATAATCACCCTCCTCGATATACTCTTACTAGTACTCGGGTACTTTGGAAGCCTCCTACAGTAACTTATTGTTATATTTATATTATTGTATTATTGTTATATTAAAGTACGGCTATACTACACGTATACTCGCGCTTATAGTCTTGTACAGCTGTAGTCATATTCATGGCAAGTAAGGGGAATTATAATCATCCCTATACTTATGCTGCTGTATAAAAGATATGGAATCATTGTAAGAAGAAGGTATTTCCCCTTCCTGTAGGGTCACAGTCATCCCTTCAAAGATGGTAGAAAGACGATAAGTTTAGGTCCCCGGTTCGAGTCACTCCAAGATTAATGTATGTCGTCCAGTTACCGAGTTGTTGACAATTGACACATTTATAATCATGAACGTTAAATATGAATGTCAGAGACTGATTTCAGTCAGTTTGCGGCTTTGATAAGCCAATGAGGCTTCTTCGCGAGTTC
>KN890325.1:13878-24604 GCA_000934455.1 Apostichopus parvimensis
AAGATTTACAGTGATCAGAATCACCCTTTGTATACTGTACTAAAAAGTCTCCTGCACAAATCGAGCAGAAATCTCCACAAAATACCGAACGTAAGTTTACAGAAAAGTCATTTATTTACCGTGCTGCGAGCCCTTAGAGTGTTTGTTGTAGTCTGTTTGTTATATCGTTTTATGTATTAACTTTTGTATGCGTAGATGTATTTTATATGATATCCTATCATCTTAAAATTGTTTCCCCTTTTATATTAGTTATTCTTGGACTGTTTGTTGAAGTCTGTTTGTTATATCGTTTTATGCATTAACTTTTGTATGTGTAAATGTATTTGATATGATATCCTATCATCTTAAAAAAAAATCACCTTTTATATTAGTTATTCTTCTTGTTGAGGTATTTTATGACTCCTCTCTATAAATCATATATGTATATTGGAAGGAAATAAAACAGAAAGAACCACATACTATAGTACAACTTGGAAACACTTGAACAATGGCACAGTTGTTTCCTTCTTTAAATCTGAGGATTCACGCGAGGTTGGGTTGGGTATTATGAATGTGCCTGTGAGCATAAGAAAAGGTTCACATTCCGTTTAAGGGGATAGTATAGTGGAAAAGCTTCCATAACTTTTGAAGGATACTTATTGTCAGAGACAATTCACGTAATACACAAACTAGAAAATGAAGAATTGCACACAATGTTCCGTAGTCTGTGTGCTTCATAAGAGTTCCGACTGAACAGATTACGCCACTGGAACAATTATTTTTACAACTGCATGTGTTCACATTTCATCATATCCCTAATTGTCTATGTTATAACATTGTAGAAAATGGTGGGGGTTCTTTTAAAATAGGACCAATATGTCACCCTTTCAGCAGCAGGCACTCCTTGCCCTCCCTACCTCAACATCCCTCTATCCGACACCATCCATGTTACCCAAGAAAAACATAATAAAACACTTATATCCACCAATAAACCATACAAATTCCTTGTCTATTTTATACATTGCATCAAATTTTGGGAGTTTTTTTTAAATGAATAAGACCAATATACCACCCCTTTAAACAGCCGGCTTTGCTTGCCCTCTATACCACCTCCCCTCATCATATCCGACCCCATCCATGTCACTCAAGAAAAAAAAAACTAAAACACGTATGTTGATACCTGCGTATATATAACCCATGCAAGTTCTATTTTGTTCTATTTTGAACATTCGTCACTACGCCAGAACGGTGACGAAGTTCTTGGGTTGTGTATTTGTGACGTCTAGAGGTCGTGCACTGACCTAAATGGAGTGTGACCACTCCCGATTTTGCAACTTCACAAGAAATCCCAAGAAATCCCAAGGACACTGTACTGAATGGATATCTTGCAATATCTAGCGATATCTATAGGGATGAAAATCCCAAGATCTTCCCTAAACTGAAGGCAGATAGAGAATCGAAGCCGTCATTGTGTAATGAACTTAAAACTGTGCGTCTTTCGAAATGAAAAGAATATTGGGCATTGCCAGTAAACAGATAAAAGTTATTTTTTTCAGTCTCATTTCAATTATTCGAATTTGTAAAGCAAACAACAGATATCACATCATATCAGTGAGCATGAAAATGGCGTTCCAAGATAAACAGCCTCCAAACTGTCTATGTATGTAGTCTTCGGTTTCGGAAATATCTGGTATTTTTTCATTTCCTTCAACGAAACGAAGTTTTATAGTAGCCGTTATAAGAGACTTAACTGTGTCTGAATTTTTCGAAAATTCCCTGACCAACATTCTTCATCATACTTCCCTCTACTCGTGCAATTTTGACCGGTCTGTTAGGGGTTGAAGGAGGTTTTTCTATATTGATTGTCCATAGATGAAAGTTTTTGCAACATTATGGGTTTGTTTTGAAGTGAATTTATTTCAGAAGAAATTTGAATTATCAAATTCTGAACAAATAATGTGCTTAAAACCTTGAAAATAGGGCTGATGGGTATTGTGGGCCGCGACGTAGAATCACCTACAAAAGCAATGATCCACAGGAGATGCGATGAGGTCGAACATGATGTGTGACTGGTGACAATCTTTAAAAAGGTTATGGATGGAAAAAACTATTGGGAAAAACTTGGTTTTCAGGCAAAAGTGTTCATCTGGTTGGTCATTTTCAAGCCCGAAAAGTGCCATATCCGGTGATCTGGGTGGGTATCAAAACCAGAAATTTTCTTGTACGCTGCGCGCCAACCGATGGTGGCGCTCCGCTTATAGATACTACAGAGCCGTATATTTAGAAATATACTACAAATAACTACAAAATAATAACAGTAACAGGGATTCAATTTTCCAGGTGGTAATAGTCCGGGGGGAAATTGTCCGGGGCCAGTTGTCCGAGGGGCAGTTGTCCGGGCAGTTGTCCGGAGGCAGTTGTCCTGGGGGAAGTTGTCCTGGGGGCAATTGTCCGGGCAGTTTTCAGGGAATTGTCCTAGAACCCTACCAATGGAATAACCTGCTCTGGACCACTGTTGTTATGGAACAACTCTGACTTGCCACTGAGAACCCTACTTGTGCAGCTGGTAGTTTAATATTGTCCGATTGTCGTTGATTATCTATGAAGATGTCTAATTAAACAAAGTAATTGTGACATTTTAACAAAATGCAATTTTAAAGAAAACGTCTCATTAATGAAGGTCAAACATAACATGAACGCTAAACTTGATGAGTAAACTAAAACAAACGGTGTAATAATTTCATAATATATCATCCCTATATACCGTTTCTGTTGTTTTCAAAACAAGAACGACATTTTTTTTTATTGAAATGTAATAGCGCCATCGATGTTTCCACACGCCGCTTTCTCTCTATAAATATAAACGGATTTTACAACTAGTAACATGTTGAAGTTGTGATATCCTGCGACCGTTTTAGTGAAGTTTTTTATTTCTTGGGGCAGTAAAAAATGACAACTAAAGATGCTGGTTCCTCAAAAGGTATTTCTGTCTTAAGGACTTGCCAATTAATAGAAAAAGAGCGTAACTTATCGTTAGGCTTTCGGTCGAAGAATTGAGTATTTGTTAGACACTGTTGTTCGTAAACGTTTGATTTGAGTTAGGTTTTACATACCGCTATAACGTTAGGCTAAGTAAAAGCTGCACTTGAGGATGTTAGGCGGCGAGTAACGAATATGCGCCATTGTGACTACTGTTTAAGAAAGTAATCACAGAAGATCCACGTTGGTTGATAACCATTCCACAAGTGATAGACCTAGTTAATAGCCACTTCTACAGGAAGCGATTGGTTTTTGCAGAGTATAAATGTTTCTTAGCCTAGCACTCTAAGTGTAACTTTAGGAGCTAAGCAGACCATTAGTACCCTGTCGCATTCTTCAATTTTAACATTGCCTAGGCCTAGCTTATATTGGTGCAGTGGTGATGTGATTCCCCCAAAATGTTACTTTTCATTTCACTAACTATTTAAGTCTATAGAGCCATTGCCTAATTGCAGAATACTCCACAACTCTTGAATCTCACAGATTATGAGTATGACGGGAAGTCCCTAGCCTATAATAGCTACTAATAGCATGGACATGGACAATTCCGGACACCTAAGCCTTAAAACACCCCAAAACTATATCTTCTGCTATAAATCACCTGAAAATATACTTGATATGGTGGGAGAAGTGTGTTATATTACGATACACGGCCAAACTTTCCTGCAAACTTTTTTCACGTTGTATTCCAAGAAGATTCTTGTGATTGTGGAACTGGTATTTCTTTGCTAGAGTATTGCTAATTTTCGGACACACAGTCCCACAGTGTGGCGCTGGTGATAAAATTGGTGGCGCAGTTGCTCTTTCAGTAATTATAACAGACTTCATAGATCTCCGTCGTTTTATTGACAAATATGTAAGTATTTACTTGCACACGGGTCATTTCGTACTTTTTGGTGAAATTTGGCTCTTCCTGTAGGTTGTCATGGTGAAATCGTGCATTTCTTAGGGGTGTCCGAAATTGGCGGTGTTCCGAAATTAGCAATACTGACTATACTACCCTAGGCTGTAGACTAGTAAACGATGGATTGTTGTTCTCAAATAGCCCTGTGTACACGTGTGAGTTGCGGGGTATTTTGCAATTGCTCACATCTATTCTCCTATATTTTCCTATCTCAAGATTTTGGAGATGGAAACCTGTAAATCTCCCTGTTGTTTGTTTTAATGTGTACAAGGAAAGCACAAGAAGTGTGTGTGTGTGTGTGATTTCTCTAATGACTTGAGTGTACCCAGTGCATTTGGCAAATTGTATACAAAATGGTCACACTTATTTGTGCTGTAGTGTGTAGTAGGGTTGTTGACTACTTCTTTCTAAGCAACCTAACATTCCCGATTGTATTGCTTTAAAACTGCTGAGTCTGGGCTCCATTAGACTTGAATCTTTGAAAAGACAACTGTTGTACGCAAGCATGTAATTTTTTCCCGCTAAAGATACATGTATAGAGGTTCAGAACACTATGATCTTAGCAAATCTAGAAGCTGGTTAATCTGTGAGTACAATGAGGAGTCAATTTGATTGAAAGGATCCAAGAAGGAGGTGTTGTTTTGTATTAATTTATTTCCTCACAGGTGATGGTGACGGTGATGTAGATGTTCTCACGGATATCATGGGATCTGTTGATGGCGACGAGTTCGCAGAAGAAGTGAACCCTCCGAATAATTCTTTGTCTCCACCTGCATCAGGTAGAGGAATATAAAACTTTCATCTGTTACTATTTGCACTTGTCCATAGATAAGCAAGAGCTAGTAAGGTATTTTCCTGTCAAGTGAGGCTTACTTGAAAGGAAAACATTGTTTTGGCCTTGATCTTGTGTCAGTTTACAATGTACTTTCATGTATTGTTATGTGCAATGTGCTTTCATTCATAAGGTCCCAAGTTGGAGTCACTCCAAGATTAATGTATGTCATCCAGTTACAGAGTTGTTGACAATTCATAATCATGGACTTTAACTATGAATGTAAGAGACTGACTTCGGTCAGCTTGCGGCTTTGAAAAGCCAATGATGGCTTTTTTCGCGAGATCCTGCTTGCAGGAGGATCTAAAAAACATACATACATACATACATATATACATACATGTATACATGAACCTACACTGAACAGTAACAGGGACTATTCAAAGGGTAACATCAGTAGCCGATGGAATTTCAGATGAACGCTTGCCAGGTGGAAACATTTCTAGGATTTTGTGAGGGTGGCAAACCATATTAAGACACTGCACTTAGGTTGTCATCTGGGTTTTGTGAATGAACAGTGTTATTAGCAAGTTGGGTTGGAATAAAAACTTTGTCCGTTTATTCTTGCTGTCAACTTTAAATACCGTACTGAAAGTAGGTGTATAGGTCAACCCCCCCCCCCCCCAAAAAAAAAGGTTTTACATATTTTTTTTGGAATAATAACATTATTTTGCTCAAAAACTGTTTACAGGTAAGAAAACTCGGAAAGCTGCTCAGCAGAGACAGGCCAAGGCCAAAGCGGCAAAGACCGCCAAGGTAACGGCCGATCCAAAAGAAAAGAAAAATGGAGAGGGTACGACGGGGGTATCCCTCGCGTCCGAGGCCGCACCCAAAAATGGACCAGCGGACACACCGGTGACAAAGCAGTCCCCCGTCAAGGCAGCGACCAAAGGTAAAAGGGCCACAAAACAGAACCCTGCGGCTTCCACAGGTCCCAAGAAGGGCGCGGCCAAGAATTCCAAGAAGAAAGCCGCGGCGGCTGGAAAAAAAGCAGCAGAACAGACTAGTGATAAGGACACTGCCAAACCCGAGGAAGAGAAGGAGAAAAAGCCATCTGAAGTTGCCAAAACAGAGACCGCTAAAGAGACAGGGCAGAAAGGTGAGAGAAAAAAATGGGGAGAAAAGAGATGGATTTTCTAAGCCATTGAATTGAAGCCAATTCTAAATTAACTGTGTGTGGTGGTTTAGCTGACAGGAGGGGGCGAGGGGGGGGGGGAGAGAGTGGAAAAGCTCAACAAACTGCAGATGTACTACAAGGGTACTGGGTAGATAATTGTATCCAGAAAAAAGTCAAGATTGTCTTTCAAGACGATCCATCTAGATTGTGAGGTCTTTTTACGTTTATACAGTTTATACAGTTAATTTTTATGAAGTTTCGTGTTGCAACAATTGCCCAGTGTATGGGGTATTTTGAGGCATGTTTGACATAGTATTGCTCACTGATTAGTGCCTATGAGATAACTAGAATGAGTAGTGTGGTCATTCAAGATTTACAACTCAGATTCAAGATGGTAAAGAATGTCATAAGTTGTTATTTTATCATTATTTTTTGCTTGAATCATGTTTTGTCTCCGCCATAAACACCAATTTATCACAATGCTTTACCTGACAACAGTCATATAGTGTAAATGGGGTAATAAAGTATAGCTTGCCTTTAAATCCACTAGCTGTGAAGTAACTAGGTTAAATAGGGATGTGAGGCTAGATATGGAGAACCTTGCCTCAACGTATGATCACACATAAAGTATAGTAGCACTGGGAGAAAGAGCAACTTACTCCAGCAAGAGCAAGAGAACTGAATTTACTGCAATATAGTACATATATAGTTACAACGTGCCAAATCTCAAATTTGCATTTTGGGATTTTTCAGGTTTTTATGTATTCCTCTCTTTCCTTAAAGCTAAAGTGAAGGAAGAGACCAAAGCCAAGACCAGCGAACCTCTGGTCGGAACTCATCCGACCACCAACGCAGTCTCAGAGGACAGCGACGAGGACCTGCCGGAAAACTTTGAAGACTACGACACGAGGAGCGAGGCCAGCAGCAGCAGCTTTGACAGCCAGTCATCGATATCGTCAAACGATGAGAAGGCCGGGAAGAGTGGAGTTCAGTCGGAAGAAAAAACAAAGAAAACAGACACTAAAAAGACTGGTGAATTGATTTTCTTTTAGTCACTTTTACATATCATATTTCTTCTCGACTTCTCGTAGACTCCCCCGCCCCGTTTGGAGGACTTCTGGTCATATTTGTTTTTATTAACCTGCGGAAAAAGAAGTGAAAAATGGAAATGTAGGGAAGGGATTGTCTGTATGTCTCCTAAAAATCTGACCTTTCATTGTTAATTATTGACATCAGTAGGATAATTTGTGCAATCATTTCATCACCTGTGAACGAAGAGGCAAACTCTACTGTACGACTGAAGAAAGTACGGGTTTGGCTGATTCACAGTTGAATGTCCAAATGACTTTCCTGTTTACAGATCATCAGGGTGACCAATCGACAGAGGGCCCGGACGGAGACGCAGCTGATTCAGATAGCAATAGAAAGCGAAATCATTCCCCGATCGTGTTTGACAAGGATGAAGAGAAGGAGGAACCGCCACCCCTCCCAGGACCGGGTATGTACCCCAGCTTCAATGCACTTGTTCTCATTGGAGTCAGTATGGTTAGATGTGGGTGCTGCAGTGACAGAATAGATAGTCAATGGTGTAATGCACTATTGAAATGGGTGTATTGCAAGACATGAATAACGGTGCAGTACATGATCTTCTTTATGGTGCAGTGCATATATTAAATGGTGCGGTACATGTTATGAATGGTGCACCACATAATATGAATGATGCATCACATATGATACGAATGATTTGAATGGTGTCGCACAAGAATTGAATGGTGCGGCACAGGAAGTGAATGGTGTAGCATAGGAATTGAATGGTATGGCACATGAATTGAATGGTGGGGCACATGGATTCAATGGTGCGGCACATGGGTTCAATGGTGCGGCACAAGGATTCAATGGTGCAGTACATGAATTGAATGGTGCTGCACATGAAATGAATGGTGGGGCACATGGATTCAATCGTGCGGCACATGGGTTCAATGGTGAGGCACATAGATTCAATGGTGCAGTACATGAATTGAATGGTGCGGCACATGAATTGAATGGTGTGGCACATGGATTGAATGGTGTAGCATATGAATGGTGTAGCTGCCTCTGTGTGTGGTGTGGAGATGTTCAGGCAGTGGATGTATAATAACTGATTAAGAGGAGGAATGGAGAACTGAAGTGACATGATCAACCCCAAAGTGGATCACTTACAAATGGCCTGAAAGTAAAAACCCATTCATGAATAAAATACTGATGTCATTTGCATAAGCACCGCATGTTATCCAAAGCAAATCAATAGTCATCTGCTATTAATCGTAATATCTTCATTTTATGCAGGAGAACCAGCACCTGAATCGTCAGAGAAAATGAAAGGTGAGAAAACTTCACCCTAGAGATAATTTTGTCATCCCTTTAGTCACAGCTAAATACGTCACCTACTTTCCTTTCCCTGGTAACAGTATGTTCATGATTGTCAATAGTTTCTCCCTGCTTGTTTTAGATTGGTTACACAGATGCACAAATTCACAACAAATGGCTCAGTGTTTTACTCTCCGAAAAAGCTCCGAAATGTCAGATCAATATCTAGCAGAACTAATGACCATCCTGCCATTTTTTTTTAAAAAGTAAAATAAATCCTCTAACATCAGGTTTTGCTAATAAAGGTTTAATTTCTGAAAAAGAAAATTTTTTGCTATTAAGATTATGGCAAATTATCATTGCATGCTTGCCTGTGGTGTGCTGTCTTTTCACTTCCCCTCTCTTTGACCCTTACTCCAATCAGCAAATGGATACAAAACTGACCCACTCCTGCTGGGTCAACGTCCAATTATTCCTTCAAAATCTGCCATTCTGAACGCATCTTATGCACAATTTCTACGTTATTTCTCATTCACTGGAATCTTGGTAATGTGGGTGAAGTTTTCTCAAGTCTTTGAATACAAGAAAGCATCGACTATAAAACCAAGCATCATGTTAAATTTTGAATGCTTCTGGATGTAAAAACTGTTCATTAAGCATAGACCTCCATGCCGTATAGCTTTTGTACAGGTAGCAGTTGTGCGAGAGCTGGACAACCACTGACAAGGGTAAAGTGTAGTGTAGTGTCATTTGTCCGGTGGTTTAAGATGGTGACAATGGTCTTGTGTCAATTTCAAGTCGGTGGTGTGCCGTGCTAAATTTCTTATCTTTTTTTTGAAGCTACCGTACGTAGATCAGACATAGATACATTCCATGGAGACGTTGTAATATCATCTTTTGAAAATTATCAGAACCGTCCACCTTTCGGTGTCTGTATCCCCTGCCCATGTTTGGAAGGCCACTTACCTGTAGCATTGACTTTCCAGAGACCCAATTTGAGGCTTTTAACATTGCAATGCTTGTGTTGATATTCTTTCCTCACTTGTTACTGTAGTCATTAAACACTAAGCATGAAATAGCATCATGTCGTTTGACGTTTAACTGCTAAACTTATCTAGCTATACCCCGTCCACCATTGTACTTCCATCAATATTTTAATGGCATCTCTCTTACTCTCTCTCTTGTCTCTTTCTCTCTGTGATTAATTTTTTTTCACAGAGCAAAAGTCGAAGATGAAATACCTTTTTCGAGATGCTAGGTACTTCTTGATCAAGAGCAACAACTTTGAAAATATATCCCTTGCGAAGGTTAAGGTAGGTGACACTTTATAACTGTGGTTACAGATTTGAATATATTAGCACACGCTGGAATATTGTCAGTAAAGATGTGGGTAATAATATCAAAGATGCCTGCTCTGATGGAATTGGTGTTTGAAATAATCGGGGTGGTGTTTTTCCTGATGGAATTGGTTTTGAATGATCTGGGAGGTGTCCATACTGATAGAATTTGTATCAGGAGTGAAATGGAAGGCATCTGTACTACTGGAATTGGTGCTTGGATTGATCTGGGAAGTGATTGTCCTGATGAAATTGGTGTTTGGAATGATCTGGGTGGTGTTTGACTGATGGAATTGGTGTTTGGAATGATCAGAGTGGTGTTTTCCTGATAGCATTGGTGTTTGGAATGATCAGAGTGGTGTCTGTACTGATGGAATTGGTGTTGAATGATCTGGGAGGTGTCCATACTGATAGAATTTGTATCAGGAGTGAAATGGAAGGCATCTGTACTACTGGAATTGGTGCTTGGATTGATCTGGGAAGTGATTGTCCTGATGAAATTGGTGTTTGGAATGATCTGGGTGTGTCTGTGCTGATGGAATTGGTGTTTGGCAATTGGCATGTTCCTTCCTTTACGTGTATAGGGTTTGCAATGACATGTTAACATGGACATCAATGTATCGGTGCATGTATAAACTCTCTCTTTTCGTCTTTCAGGGCGTCTGGTCTACATTGCCTTACAACGAGCAGCGTCTAAACCAAGCCTACAGAGAGTGTAGACATGTCCTGCTGATATTTTCTGTCAGGGAAAGTGGAAAATTTCAGGGTAAGAGTGAAGGGGGGATGTCTGGCCAAAGTAGCTGAACAGAAGAAAGTTCTTGTTTTGCAAGTATCTCTTTGTAGTAAATGAACAACAGCCAATACTTGAATGGATGAAACTCACCACCATTACATTTGAGCAAAGGAAATATTTCGAAATAATTTGTATGACATATAATTTTAATATTTTATTCATGAATATTACTTCAGGAGCAAAATAGCAACATAGCTTTGCCGTATAAAAGTATTGTACAAATTGCTACCTAAATTTGTTTCCATGATGGGAATGCTAAAAGGGATTGAACACTCTTTCCTTACGTACTTTTACAGTCAGAAGTCTTGAGCATTTATGATGAAATAGAATTTGTCCTTGAAAATAATTTGTATCCTGTATTCTACCATTACATATTTTG
>KN890327.1:0-11434 GCA_000934455.1 Apostichopus parvimensis
CACCCACCCCCCCCCTCCCTACACCCAACCACACCCACACATACACACACAAACAACTGCTTTATATATCAATCAGATTCACAGAGGCAAGGATGGAATGGATCATAAATTCTTCCTTACTCGTGAAACAAGGGCCTCATGACAGTGGCGCCCGATAGATGTGAATGGTAGAATAGTGTGTAGAGATACGGCAGCAAGCTGTATCGAATCTCCAAAGTTTCCCTGCTCACACGAGCCAATTCTGGACCCCAAACAGCTGGATCTTGCTCCTATAGGATATTGAGCAAATGTAAAAAAAAATTTTACACATTACTTAAATGACATGATAAGTTCACTCATTGCTTCTGGTGGAAGAGAATTTGGCCAAAAACTCATGGACTTTTTCTTTTGCATGTACTACTTTGTTTTGTTTTGTGTAAACCAATGACTTTACCCTAACATGTATTTCAATTTTAGTAAAATTGTTTCATTTTGTTCCATTTTAATTACTATTAGTGCGTTGCTACGTTACCTGAAACTGGTTCATATATATGCCATGTATTATTGTAGATATGACAGACTAGTTTGGCAACTTCAAGGCTATTGAAATAGTCTATATCTATCTCCCATTTTGAGCAGGCCAATATTAAAGAGACTTTGTTATTTTGAATATATTTGGATTCAAATACTGCTTGAGTCAGCTAATCCACACTAGTTAATGACTTACTTTTTAATTCCCTACTCCTGTCAAAGATTACAGAGCATTGGTGTAAGAACAGGGGTATAGAGTGACGCTTGGCTGCGGCTTATGTTGTGTGCGCTGTATGTCAGCTCCAGTGCTAACCACACAGAACTGTTGTCTGTTGCTTATAATATTACTAAGATGCACAAGAGGCTTAGAGAGGTGATTGCTTTGACATTCTGTTGTTCACCAAGGCTAGGCTACCAGACTACCACACCAAGGCATTGAAGCATGAGGCTCCTGCAATGTCACCGAAGAGATGTGACAGACCATAACTTGACTTTCGAAAGTGTAGTTAATTAGCCAGTCAAAGTATTAAATTGCTTCTCTTTGAGAGTGTAACTGTATGGGAAAAGTTTTCAACCTATCCCAAGAACCCCCATACATAGCTTCGGATGGATACTTATGAAACATCTCCCACAAAAGGTGTGAAGCTGACTAATGGCTTTTCATGTCTGTAATCTCCAGGCAATGGAAGGCACGGACATATCGCAACGATTGAAACAAGGAAACTCACCTTCCAATTCAATCCATTGTGGTTCCTTGAGAATGTGTAGAATGCACCGAGCTGCATCCAACGTTGACACATTTCTTCGGTGCTGTCTAAGTTGAAGCCACAGATATCGGCACCAATCTGAATAAGAATGTTAAAGATACTACTGATTCCTCTGTCAGAGTACTAGGATGGATATCAAGTTACCAAAGTAGTCAAATAAAGAAAAATTTAAAAAGGGGTAAAACAGATACTTGAACAAAAATATTTTTATACCCTTTTAATGTAAATTTAGTGATATTAATCTTACTATGTAGCTCTTTTGGTTTTCAAGATATTCACTGTATCATTAAAGCAACGATAACATTTAGCTCCACAGTCCAGACCAAACATTATTATGGATCCATTGTTTTATTAATTCTAGCAACTCAAAAAACAACTGTGTTCCTTTTAGCTTCATGGAAACAGAGGAGCACCCATGGATGACATCCATAACCATTTGTTTGTTCACGCATTGTTTGAAGTAATAACAATGGTTTAGTTCTTCTACTGGGTTTTAGGCTGCTTCTACGGGAGCTGACTAAATGGTATGCTAGACTCAGTAGTCCAGCCACTTTAATAATATATCTGCTAACAATGAACGAATGGGTGATTTTTCAAAAAATAACTAGCAAAAAGTGCATAAGTGTGGCATAAAGGGCATAAATGTGGAATAAAGTTTCATCCTAGACTAAAAAGACTTCTACCTGGATTAACAGCAGAGTGCTTTTTACCTGTCTAAAAGATATCAAAAATTAGTTTTTCAGCATAAACTCATCCATTCCACATATAATGTACATCAGAAATGAAACTCAAAATATACTCACATAAGGAATCCCAAACATGTTGAATTCGAGTGAGCCTGTCAAGGAACAGAGTATATAAAAATCATTCTTAAAACAAATGCAAACAAAAAGGTCATTCACTGTTTGTTGTTTAATAAGACAAAATTTCCAATTTTTTCAGAACACTTACAAAGTGTCTCCAGTTATAATTGGAGATGCAAGTAAGGGCTCTCTCATTAGCCATTTTGCCTTGCAATAACAATTAGACTACAAGCAAACCATGATGTTAGATGCTAATACTTTCATAAGAAACTGAAAACATCACAAGTGACACTAAATATCTATAACAGATTCTAGCTTCTGAAGTTTCTTATCAACTTCTACCATTATCTGTAAAAACCGATGAGCTGGGACAGTAGCTAGTGAACCCTCAAGCTTGACCATCAGAAGTAGGAATTTCTTCAAGTTACCATTCGAACCTAGTTATAATCGTTTCCATATATCTTTTAGGTTTTAACTTTGTGCTTTTTGTCATTATGAATATACCCAAATCTGACACAAAAAGCAATGTTTCAAGTAGGAATTTCTTCCAGTTACCATTAGAACTCCAGCAATTATTGACCCCATATTTGTGTTAATGTTTTACTTTAGCTTATTTATAGTTATTTTTCTTTCTTTTTTATAAATGTACCCATATCAGATACAAAATGCAATATCATTTGCGATCCTTTACAATTTTTAGTAAATGCAGAAATTTATATTTACACACCGATAATGGAATAAGCAAGATTGGACCATTTACTCCAGTTGTCTCCTAGCCAATGTCCAGCATACTGACCAATTCCTGGGAAGGTAGATCTGCTGATGACGATACCCCTCTTTCCACCAATAGCAGTCCTCATAGCCCTATCATGAATATGAAAAACTTTCTTAAACATAACGGACCTATTGAATATGCATGTCCTTATATCACAACTACTATCTACATGACATATGATGACCTTTCTAAAAGAAATTGGAAGAAAATTAACACCAACTTTGAAGCTGTTGCACTTCAGCAAAGATGTGTTTTTTTCTTGTTGAAATTCCAGTATATTATTGATGACTAATGAAAGGTGGAACATTTTCTACGCATCCTGTTTAAATTTGTATTCAGCTCATAAGTAGTGTTTATAGTGGGAGGGTTTATACTAACGGTACTGTCTGGATGGCTTGAGACAAGCCGTAAAGGCTGTGGACGTCGTAGTGGAGTTGGCTACCGTTGTCCTGAGTCGAGTCGGGACAAGTCGTTTTCTCTGCCAGGACTGATCCGAGGACTCCTGTAAACATGTGAAGAAAAAGAACGATCTAACAATCATGAAAATAATATAGATGCAGCATTGCCATGGAACCACTCAAGAACATTTCAGATTTCGACATTTATGAGCAAATTAGCAAAGAGATCACTATCAATGTTTTGGAATCAAATTACTCATTT
This sequence comes from Apostichopus parvimensis, assembly GCA_000934455.1. NCBI lineage: Eukaryota > Metazoa > Echinodermata > Holothuroidea > Aspidochirotida > Stichopodidae > Apostichopus > Apostichopus parvimensis. The sequence goes on from KN890327.1 coordinate 3,516, forward strand.
ATTTTAGCATTTCAGCTGAGGTGATTGCAGAGGCACATTAGCTTTATCTTTAAAACAAAAAAAAACCCCATAAAAGACTTTATAAGTGTAAATGAACAGCATATGGAAAAGCTTTTTTACTTTACTCTGGGGTGAATATTGATCGTTGTCTTGCTGTTATTGGTCGTTTTCTTCTTATTTTAAACGATGACAGGGATCCTTTGTCTCTACAAGGACAATATGACAAATTATGTAAATAAACTCTGACTCACAACAGGTCGCTACATTATGAGGATTGTATCTCTCAACGACTCATTCTAAAAAGTAGCGTAACCCCTAAAATGTCTTCAAAGAAAACTAACAATTCAATCTGTAATTTAGCAGATTGACAATTTCCCCCAAAAAGAATCAGCTGCATACTTCCATAGAATTGAATTATTTATTGATTTACCAGTTTTGATATTATCAGCAGCCACTTCTGTGTTTAAAGGAGGAATATAGTGAGGCAGATATGATGTTACTAAATGAACACAGCAACTAGAGTAAAAATGCATCAATTTATAAATATTGAAGGCGTATACGTTGGAAGAAGACTTTACTTACGAGGTTTGTATGGAGGGTTATTGTAGCTGTTGTAAGGGCAGCCATCTAGTGTACCATCCACAAAGTTAGCTGGTTCATTCATATCCTAATAAGACATAAAATGACTTAATATGAAGAAATTATTCAAAGATTTGCATACTGAATATGTAACAATAAGAGACATGGGAAGGGGGGCATCTTCTAGGACCAAAGTCAGCTTTGCAGCTACAGGGACCAAGACGATTTTAGAAGGGGGGATTTACTGATGTAACATGTGGCTGGGGGTGGGGGAAGGTATATATTGCTACGGTTGCGTGGATAAATGCGGTGGCATTAGGAGCAATGACACCTAGCATCTAGGAGGGTTGTGGGTTCATGCTCTGGCTGGCTAAAATAAGGCAGAACCTTGCACTCATTAAGGGGCAAGCAATGACATCATATAACACTAGCCAATGTTGCAGCATGATTAGAGCTTACTTTAATGGGCTTTAGCCAAAATGTCGTACCCTAATGTTGTACCCTAATTCGGTCCCGCCTGTTTCTTGACTGCAGCACTGATATTTTCGACAGATTTAACAGCATATTTCATGTAGGAGATTATTTAGTACTGTTTGACCTTTTATCCAATATACCATAATACTAATATATGATACCTTTGTAAATCTCTTGGCTCCTATGACTGCCATAGAAACAAACAAAAGCATGGGAGAAAACTTGAAAATGACGCACCCATAAAAATACAAATATGTTGCAAAAGTGACTCAATGATATTAAAGTATGATGTTACCTTCCTCACAGAATTGAACTGGTGCTATATATAGTTCACTACGATTTGTAGCAGACTATTAATGGGATGGCTTTACTAATCCAGAGAGTCCGGCCTCTAGCCTGTGATATATCATACATATGTCTCTTCCAATCTACAGACTACAAAATTATGATTCTACACGTTATAAAAATCTTACTTACAATCCACAGGCCATCATAGTCTATAACATTATGGAAGTCTGAGCACTGTTTCGTCCACCAACTTTGTGTACTGGCCAAGAAATAATCCGGAAAGTAACAGGTACCTGGTGGCCACACCTACAATACAGTTCAATAGACCAGAGGTGAAGTTTCAAGTTGTAGAATGTACGAACATGATAAACGTTAACATATGAAGATCAATTAAAGGGATGAATTTACAAGATATCGATTTGTCAAATTTGATAAAACTGCTTTTATGTAAACGAACAACATATTGCACTTCAGCAGAAATATTTATAACAATAATATAATAAATATATATAGTTTTACTATATATAATATATATATAAAATAAGTAATTAAATTTAAAATTACCCTTCACCCTATCATAAAATACAACCACTCTTAGTAAAGAAAGTATGAATTAATGTTTTTCTTAAAAGACAGCACAGAATCAGAATTAACAACCCATTCTGGCAAGATATATCACACGTTTCGGTAACACCCAATGGGGACAGTCTTTTAATATTAAACTGTACTGTATTGTCAGCTTTCATAGCACTAGTACTGACAGTATAGATATCAGGTTTGTAAGAGATAAACATTTAGAATTGCTTATACTGCAAATACTATTGCTGAAACATGACATGAAGTACTACTGTATAGAGTGGTAATAGCGATGAAATCAGATAATGATAAGAAACTGTTCTTACTGTCCATATTAGTGTTTTAAAGCATGATATGAGAGGACAGTATAGGGTTGTATTAGGAATAGAATCAGATAAAGGTTAGAAACTGTTCATACTGTCAGTATGAGTGTTTTGAAGCATGATATGAGAGGACAGTATAGAGTGGTATTAGCAATAGAATCAGATATAACGATCAGGAACTGTTCATACTGTTAGTATGTGTGCTTTGAAGCACGACATGAAAATACAGTATAGAGTGGTAATAGCATAGGAAATTGTCTGAATTGGCTTTGTAGTAAGAAGTACTTACTTTAGCTGATGCTGGAGCCCCTGCGTGCTGCACCCATATATTTTCAGTCATACCCTCCTCGTAAGCAGGGTAGTTACTGACAGTGATGTCGATGCAAGGATCCTGTCAAGAGTTATAAATAGCATCATAAGATTTTACAATCTGCTACCTTCAATCTTAAAAGGATATTCTGGTGACTCAAGTTGATCGCTTAGTAAAATTGCTGAAATTTTTTGGGTGAAAACCACATCCTCGTAGCATTTTGTATTGCAAAGATACACATTTTTTAAATTTTGTGATATTTTGTAAAAAAAGCATCTGGCAGAATGGATGATGTCATCAGGGCAATTCAGCTGAAAATGTCTTTGTTTTTCTTTTTTCTATTTGTACTTTATTTATTCACAGAGGAATAGAATATTTATATAAAAAGGACACATTTTCATGAAATTTTAAGTACAGAGAACTTTGACAGTTCAGCAAACATTTTCAAATGTATCAAGTTTCAAGGATAAATATACAAGAAGATTATAATAGCCTAAGTAGAGCTTTTGAAGAGCGTTTGCCCAGATGACATCACAGATCCCCTACTGTGATCCAACATCCTGGAGTAGTTGAAGGTTTAGCCAATCAAACAATGTTGCATTCAATCAACCATATCTCAAGTTAGGGGCAACAGATACTGAGACTGGGTTTACAACTAGCAGTGTGGAATATTTTTCTCCTCATTATAAGTTTCACATTGTTTGCCAACAGAAAATCCTTTTAAGTCTTAAATCAAATTGTATTTTTGAGAAGAGGGTAACGTTTAACTTGGCTTTATAAACTGTTCAACTTGGTTATTTTTACCATGTCATTTCTATAAGTAAATTATTTTCTTATTTACAGTGATATAAAACAAGCTGCTATATATAGTAACCATGAAAGTTTGTTTTATACCACCAAACTTCAGTATTAAGCTTGATGGCTACATACCAAAATGATGATGTACTTCATTCCATAAGACTCATGAAGGGTGTTGACGTATGCGGGCAGATCGGCAAAGTTCACTTGATCATAGGTGAAGTCTCTCTGGTTATCCATATAATCGATGTCACCATACTGAACATCCTGATAAAGGCAAGAGGAAACAGGAGAATATTACTAGCCTGGTAAAGATTCAAAAAAAATCTTCCCCTTCAAGGATGTATCTAACAAGATTGTTTTCACATTGTCTCTTTTCATTTCTAGTATAAAAATAGATAAAAATGATCACGAATTTCAGTGGATGTGCATCGCATGACTAGACAAGATGATATGCAGTGTATTATTGTGCAAAGTGGATATCCTGGCAGACATATGAGGAAAATACAAAAGTCTGGTTTTGATTTCGCGATGTACAGTACGTCACTTTAAAATTTTCACATGATCACTTTCGAGACTATATTATCAGACAGGAACTAAAAATCTGGGCAAGATCATGTCTGGTGTATTTATTAAATATCATGTATCCTGAGAGAGGTTCAAATGACAGGTAAAATAATATTAATTTGATCCAGCATTGTCATGAAATGACTTCCATACCTTTGATGTCTTTAACTGGTTTTTGCATTGAATTCTGAATACATCATCAATATCATTCCATTTTGACCACTTTATCAAAGGTTATCAATATTGGAGCCCAAAAAAATGTGCAATCATGTTTTACTCCAGCAAAATTTACTTCAATGTTTTGGAGTCATTTGGATGATAAACATCTAGAAAGAGTACTTTTGAAAACTTTCACACATTTTAGCAGATTGTAAGCTGAATGTGATACTGATGACCACAAAAATGCATGATTTAGTGACCAAAGCACAAGACTTAGTGACCAAAGCACATGACTTAGTGACCAAAACATGTGACTTAGTGACCAAAACATGTGACTAACTGACCAGATATGTGACTTAGTGACTAAACATGTGACTGTGTGACCAGACACACATCTAGTTGACTCTCAAGTTAGAGAAAAACAAATTACATATCATAACAATACTCATGAAAAGAAAGAATTAATAAAAGAAAACGGAAACAGGTTGAAAATTAGAAGCCTTACAAATGGGATGTTGTAAGCTCGCATGCGATCAACTGTTTCTTGAAGGGTTTGTAAGGTATTGTAACCGTAGCGACAGAGCTGGAATCCTAGAGACCAATATGGTGGCATGTAAGGTCTGCCAACTGCCTGAAATGAGAAAGAATTGCTCATGCATGTATTCAATGAATACGTACATATGGTATCTGATAACTTCGCATACGATCCACAGTACTCTTCAGAACGGACTGACTTCCGTATCCCTAACGTGAAAGTTGAAATCCCAAGGACCAATATGGAGGAAAGTAGGGTCTGCCCACTGCCTGTTCATAACACAAAAATGTTTAATTAACAGAAATGCCTACACAGACACTTATGGGGACCAAAAGTAACTCCATGATGGCCTGACTTCTAGTAGATCTAAAGCTGATAATGAAATAGCCTTCCTCATTCATGTATTAGTTATTAAAGCACCACACAGAAAACAAGTTTGACTCAAACTTCCAATTTACAGAAGTAAGAAGCATATATAATGTACACAATGAATACAATATGAAACAAGAGCATATTCTGTGTGCCAATTCATATACTGTCAGAACCAAAACTTACTAGTAGTTTGCTGCTAAAACTCTATAGCATTCCAGAATTAATTTGTCTAGGACGACCAGTATGTGCCGTTCAAATGGAGTTGGAATTTAAAGGGTGTGAAGACTCCCGCAAAAACAAATGTCTAATGCCGGTAATCTGACCTAGTTTCGAATGAGGTGTAACAGATCTAGTGTTAGACACCACCATCGATCCGAGAAAATACACACACAGCTTGCTACCGTCGGTAATTAGACACTAGTGTACAGTCGGTATACATACAGCTGCGGTCAATACCCACAGCACTGTGTAAACTGATACAGCGATGGACATCTCAGGTCCAGCTAAAGATAACTGGGTATCACGTTTCATTACTGTCTGCATTTTGTATCGACACGAACAAAATGTCACTTGCAAGCAACAGAAAGTTAACTTTTTCAGATGGCCTCACACGGTTTGGGGCGAGTCTTCAATGCCTTTAAGCAATGAAAAACTAGTTTTGTTGTTTACATGTGGGAATTCGTGTTTGCAGTATACACCCTGATTGTTAGGAATTAGAATAATAAAGCATTTATATAGTTATGTCACCAGTCGCACATACTTCAAGTTTTCAAGACATTTTAAGGGACTCTTTCTCTTGAAAAGAAAACCAAATATAATTTGGGTATCACAAAATGAAAAACAAAAACATTTACCTCAGTGTATTGGGACACAACATCTTCTGGAGTTGGCCCAAGGAAAAAGTAGAAATCTAATATTCCTCCAATTGTGCGAAAGTTAACATAAGGAAGTGGTGACATTTCCACATCTGGAAGGAAGAGTAAAGAAAATTTAGCATTTAAACAAAAATGAAATGCCCAAATAAAATGTACTTATACAGCTCTGTGAAGTACATAAACTATATTATGTTCTTTCTATGGATCTCCCATCTTTACGTGGAACAATGCTTATTTGTCATCAACACAGCATCTTAGTTAAAAAGGAATTTATTTTAAACTGGAAAGTTCTGTCAACAAACAACATAGTACATAGGCCTTTATATAGAAAATTGCCAGGCATCATATGAATTTTGACATTTTTTATGAACCCTTGAGTTGGCATAAAGTATTGCACAAATTGGGAAAAGCATGTTTTTTACTGTGTCCTACACAAACTTAGTCATACCTTTTTGCTAGGAGCCTATGGGGCATACTTGTGTTGGAAGCAAATCTAAAACTGTCTTTCATTCCAATGGCCTAAATACCAACAAACCATGCTACTAAACTAATTAAGCCTTAGTAATGAACCATTAGCAGAATCGGTTTGAAATGCACAATGGGAACTCAACTTCACTCATAGATTATACATGTACTATTTTATCATAGGTTGGTAGTATATTGTACGTGAATTATCTAACTATACACCTGTGCTGACGGTTTGTCTTCCAACTATCAAAAGATATAGGCTAGCCAAGGCAGCATGATGAACTAGCCTATTGCGCGAGAGAAGAAAATTGTACAACATTTTCTGTGACAAAGTCAAGTTACCATGAATACTCTTGTATTGGTTCTTTTAAATTCCATCTTGCGTTATTTCTGACAATCCTTTGTATTTTAGTTTCAATTATTTCCCTTTTATGGGAAATGTTATACTCAAGCATCGTAGGTTTGTTTATTAAATTTATCAACTTGTGTGGTGGCACGAAATTGTAGTACCTACCACTGACGTTCTGAAACTGTGTCTGGAAATTTTATTTGCATGTTTTGAGTAGGCTACGTAGATTATGGAACACACAATTACGTGCAATAGAACCAACGGACGCCCGCCCCAATATTTCAAGTGTGATAGTTGACAGCTCTCTTGGCATGAAGACGTACATAAAATAATTGACGGACAGAAAAAGAAAAGACATCTACAAGTTTCCTCAAACAGCTTATCAATGATTCTGTTTGAAAGATAACACATTATGGCGTTCCATCACCTGTCACAATTCCGAAGGCTTGAGCAGGTTTAAATAATCATCGAACCACATATGCAAGGCTGGTATTATTAGTGATTTTCTATCTTTATTGAAGAAAAAAACTTTCACAACTCCGGACACTTATTTGAACGTGACTGCAGTGTTTTCATAATAACATACAGTGAGCAACTATGCAGCAATTAATGAATTTTGATACCATTTGGATCACTATTGGTCGGTTAATTGAAAATACCCATTCTTTTGCAAATTTCGCAGGGACGCGCACAGTAACGTAAAGTCTGCATCTGGAAGGGTTGTTCGACGAAAAACTAACCTTTGCAACAAACGTTCAAATTAGAAAACAAAATACTTATTATTTTGTAAAGCATTTCAAGCCCAACGAACAACATAATAAGAATATACACACTAAAAATCAAGATACAGAATTAGAAAACCAAAAATAGTACTATTTGGCGTTCAATTTTTTAACGTCAAAGCAAACTTACCTTGAGCATTTGAGTTCAAAATAAGAACTCCGTGTGTGTTAACACCGCTTACTACAGTATAGTACGGATGTACGCCATATATATTAACATCATTCTATCGAGAAAATTACACCAAATACAAAATCAGAACATTGATAATGAATTATTCTAAAACAATTTAATCGAACCCTTTTTTAAAGTTAAATGAATGAATACAATATCTGAGAATCTGTCAATATTCATTCTAGTGTCAACTCTTCTAAAAAAAATCATTTTAGGGGAAAGAAAAAAATGAGGGTCGGAACAACAAAAAACAATTAATATGGAAAAAGAAAATTTACCATATTTATTTCAA
>KN890327.1:16593-53838 GCA_000934455.1 Apostichopus parvimensis
AAGTTTCTGAGAAAAAAAGATGACATTGGGGGAATATATCACCAAAAGATAACTGTGAAATATATTTAAAATCACAATGACCTAGCCTACAATCCTACAAGATTCAGAAAAAGAACATTATTAAGGGTTTTTGTATATCAATGGTAATCTACCTTAACTCGCAATCTATCGTCAGTCTGGTATTCGACATCCACAGTCAAAGACGTAGCAGGAGCGCTAAATATGCCGGAGCCACCTTGGTAACTGAGCGTGACCCTTGACCCCGTAGCGGTGCTATATTGACCTGTAAAATAAGGTTTGGAAATTTGCACTTCCGTCATTGCTTACCAAATGAAGATAATTTTCATTATAATCAAGTTTGGCCAATTCAATACATATTTGATGTGTACAATCAGAATACCCTATAATTATCTCATCATAAAATGAACGAAATAGTCGTAAGACGATGAAGGTTATACCTGTAATTGCGTAGGTTTTATAATCTTTTGGATAATAACACCATGGGACACCTTGGTTGGATGTTGGACACCATACACAACCTCTGTTCTCGCAAGAACTTTTTGTGACTGTCTCCGCATCTAGAAAGAAAGAAAAAAATATCACCACATTGTAATTATTATTTTTATTACATAAATAAAACAATTATCATATATAAGTACCGTATATAGTTATAGTAAGTGCACAGAGAAAATAGCAAGAGAAATAAAGACATAACTACTATTAAAACTAAAGATAAGAAAATAATAAATTGTTAGGCCATGATTGAGTTGTATTGTAATACTAAAGAACTCACAAAATTATCATGTCTATTTGCATAAATGTCAAATGAGTCAATAAAAGAGATGAAAAAAGGGAAATAAAGAAGATAATGTACCCTACTTCTGGAACCAGTAGCGTGTACAAGGTGTGTGCGGAGAGGGGGGGGGGGGTGGTAGGTTGATTCAGTACGTTCAGTCTAGAATGAATTAGCCCACTTATCGTGCACACGTCTTCAGGATTTCACAAAGGTCAGTGCCCCACCTAAGTAACTTAGTGTGTCAATTTGTCTTCTATTATTTTTAAACGGATTTTCCGGTGTCAGACAATTTTACACTTTTTATGGAAAAGAACAATATAGTCCACACTGTAAGTTTGCAATCTCATTTGAATATCTTGTCGTTAACTCGAGATGTGGTTGATTAAAGTAACGCATTTGACTAAAACTGAATAAACGTTGTTTTATGTGAATCATTGTGATGTCATAACGGTGTACGGTATTCAACAGCTTTATTTTCCTTTTCATAAACTTCCTATTAATTTATCCTTCAAATGTGATTACACATGGAACATTTTGTTAGCTGTGAAGGTTCTCTGTAGTTTAAATTTCACCAAAATAAAAACAAAAAATTTATAGAAAATATTAAAATTTTCCCTGTTGATATAAATGAGTCAAATGTTATAAAGCAAAACATAAAAAAAATTAAAACTGAATTGCTGTGTTGTCATTATTCACTTTGTTGTTGCCAGATGCATTCACAAATTACCAACAACTTTGAAAAACCATACGGCATCTTCGCTATATAGAACGCTATATGATGATTTGGTTTTGACCTATAGAGAGATGCAGAACAATTCCAGTAGTTTCATTCAACAAATCACCTTCAGCCACCGGAATATCCGTTACTTTAAGGGTTGCTGTTAACTTGTTGTTGAAGTTTGGATTACTGAATGCAATGCTGTACCTTCTAGCATATTTCATGGCTATATTCATTCATTTGAATACAGCCGTCCGTCTTTATGGGTACATCCCGGGAGTTGCTATAACAACTCCATGGAACAAGAGAATATCTCAAATCCTACTAGATTGGATTGTCAAGCAAAACTAAAACAGAGATCTGTAACCGTTTATAACGATAAGACTGTGGAGGTCTATGACACGTGATAGGGCTTGGGATGTGCAGGCGGGCGGTACCTGAATGGTGCGGGGAGGGGGGAGGGGGTAGACGATATTTTTTAAGCAATATATCGCATCGTATTTTTTGTTCTCTAACCTGGGTGGCAATCCACTCTTTCGAAATCAATTTGGGTGTCCGCCTGGCAGTCGGCATGTTCATGATAGAAGCACCATGGAACGCCGGGAGTTTCATCTGGGCAGTAACCACAGGCGTCATTATTCACACATTTCGAGCAGCTTGGAACAGTTTCACCGACAAGACAGTCCCTTTTACTTGAAACCCCGGTAGGACATTCCATAGGATTTGTATTGTAGAAACACCATGGAACGCCTTGAGTTTCTGCTTCGCACCATTCACATCCTCTGATGATAAAACCATTCATGTTATGATTGTTTACAATAAAATAATTCTCAAAACGTTCTTATACACTTTCAACAGTTGAAGAGAAAGTTAATCTATACACGGTAACCTGAATTAGAAATGGATTCACTTTGAGTAAACCAAAAGTCTGTATACACAAGTTATTCTTTTCTGCGACGACCTAAGCATAGGTGGGATAAATGTATTTTGTGCCCAGCTACAAAGTGTATGACTCTCAGCTCCAACCGGTCCCAAATTGACGCCCATGGATTCAAGATGGAAGGTAGTCTTGGCCAAGTCGTTTGTAATACTCTTTCTCGTGTGCAAACTGTACATACCTCAGAGTCCGTTTCCATGCACCTACCACAAATGTGCTTGCCCACTGTATTTTACATGCCTGAGGATCTGTCCGATACAAACCCTATAGTACCAATATAAAGCGTTGCCGTGGACGTTCTCTGGGCAGTACAGCAAATAGATACGGGCAAATAGCTTTGTGAAAAAGAAAGCGTACACTAGGCTGTTCATACTAGGGTTTTAACAAGACTAGATGGAAGGATAAATTCAATATCGTTTTTCAATCAGTTCCAGGGTATGAGATTAATTTAAATGTGTATTCTATTTTCTTTCTTCTCACGATACTCTTAATTACTGGAACTTTGCAACACACGTATCAACCATGAAATTAGAAAACGAAACACCACAACCCACACGTCTATGGTTGGCCGTACGGGTCATAAAGTCTTCCTTTACGCGTAAAGTTTAGACGTTATGACGCATACGGCCAACCATACACGTCTGCTTATGGTTTAGCAATGACTCACCTTGCAGTGCATGCAGATTCCGACGCCCCCGTTTCAGGATGGCAGTCTTCACGTTCAGTTTCTGTCAGTTCGGTTGGACATCGATAAATGTCATAACTAGTGGCACTCTGCAGGCACAAAATCGAAAGAAATGCATAAAAGATAAGCATTTTTGTACCTTTTATTCTGACAAGTTAGAAGCAAATGGGAAATTAATTTTAATATAGACCACGACTGTAACGGTAATATCAACTAGCCTTAGCTACTATGAATTCAACATAAGCTCGAACCGGGAGTTTGATTAGCAAAAGATAAATGTGTTTACATAACTGTATAGATAGATCTATGTCATGGGCAACATATTGTCTTGCAAAGGTATTTTCACACAGGTATATGTTACTATACTTTGCCTTTCTCACGTGTCCCGAACTGTATGGAGCCCCACCGCACTAAAGTCACACGCCACCATTAGAAAACATATAATTTGCTACAGTGATAGTTATGTAGAGTATTTTGATCATGTTGATTTCCGTATAATTCTCCCGATATAATGTTTTATTTAATTTATTCAAAGATGAAAATTGATGTTATTTCAGGAGCGCACAACGAGATGGACGAATTTGGAACGTTGTACTACATATCGGGACTCGGGCTCTTGTCATAGGTATCACACCAGCGAGAAAGTGTAAAAAATAGACATTGTCGGTTCAGTTTTTTGGCATTTTTGCTGGTATTTTCTACATTTGCGATGCTTGAATGTTAAATGAACTAAATTTAAGGCCATTTTGTAACTTCGTTGGTGGAAATTGGGGAGATTATTCAGTTATTGTAGCTATTGTAAAGCTAGGGATGTACTATGCTGATTCTATGGTTCCAATATATAAAATGATAAAGTCATCATCTATTTATTATGTTGTAAGCTACCTTCGATAGTTCTCAAGTTATACTAGCATTGCAGCTTTCAGTATTGTCAGGAACCAGATTTGTATTGTCAATCAGATCAGATCAGTCAATCAGTCAATCAGTCAATCAGATCAGTATTGTCAATTTCGTCAGTTAATGAAAAGGTGGCGCTAAACAAAATTAAAAAGAAGTAACCGAGTTTCAGTATTTGTTGTTTAAATACTTTAATGTCGTTGAAGGCTAATTTGGGAGATGTTGTTACTTGAAGAAAAAAATTATTAGTGTCAATTCATTCATTATTTTAGGAATTAAATATATTTTAAAATTATTTAACACATTTATAATGATTTAATAGATTTCATTAAGGTAAAATTTCTGGATTATTCTTTCATAATATTAAGTATCTGTTTCTCTACATATTTTAAGCACTGGAAATAGCAGAAGACAGTGCAGTGACACTTTTTATGGAACATTTCAGTTCTACGTAAGAACTCAATTCAACATTCTGAGAAATTCTTTTTGAAGTTCTACCTGCTAGTCTCTAATTTTGAAGCCGAAAATCTTATGGAACACTGTCTGTTATTTTGGTAACCTGCTGAACTTGTTTCGAAGTTAGGCTAGCATATATTGCCTACCAGTAATTATTACTTACGTTAGGCTAGCCAAATATTTTTCTTAGATACGCGACGCTACAACATGGCAACTACAATGTGACATCCTGTGGACTGCAGTCTGCGCTAAGTTCCGGCTAAATCAGCCGGGCGAATACCTCAGATCGAAAAAGAAAAACAGAAAAAGGAAATAATTCATGTAGAGCAAATCCTTGACAACTCAAGTAACCCTAAAATCTAGGCTAGAATAATGCAAATGATAATAGGTATGATCACTATCCCCCTCTCCTCCAAATGATTTAAATGAGAATTTGCAATGCAAATTCCCTCGTCGATTGGTTGTAAAAGATTTATCTAACTATTGCAATATGCAAGGTTTTTATACTTTTTCTACCTAGCGTACATTTGGATAAGTAAGAATTATGATAGTGCTTAGGCTGTACATATAACCAGCAGTCTGGTAAATAGCACTAACTAGTCTAATGCTATGATGATGTTTTTAATGAATTGACATTTGAAAGTGTGGCATAGTTTACTCCAATGCAGCATACACATCATTCTTAGCTTTTCACTGCTTTCCATTCTGTAAAAGAAGCCCTGTGTTTTGTTATGTTCTGTGAGGTATGCATGGTCACTGTTTTGCTCAAGTTCTTTTTGTTGTTGTAGTAGCCTAGGCTATCTGTTGGTAATTTTTTCAAGTCACCCAAGAAAAATCCTGGGCATGACAACCAAACTACTTACAGAGAGTATGTGATACTGATAGTCTGATATGACAAGTATTAAATAACAAATTCCATGTACACTGTGGCGTAGCTAGAAGTTTTGGCGCCCGGGTGCAAGAGTATAAAATTGCCCCCCCCCCAACTACTGAAAGAAAACTAAATTGGGCGCGAAAAATTTTGGTTATATATTTCGGGCAAGTCGTTACAGCCCCCCCCCCTTAATCATATTGTGCTCCTACGCCTATGATATTTCCACCTTTCTAAATTTACTGCCTTGGAACTGTATACTGAAATACCCGAAATTTACGTGACATGTAGTCATTACAGAATACAAAACAGAATAAAAAAAAAGAGAAAACGGTCGAAATGGACTGAAAAGAAATCACAATCTATAAATTTGCTAATAAAAACAACTACATTCAGTTCAGATTCTTATTAGTAACTGGAAAATTTTCATGCCTGACGACAAACATCAATTTCGTCATGTTTTTCTAAGAAGTGCTTATTTTTTTTACTCTCATTCTCCCATTTCAGCGCCCCCTTAAACCTGGCGCCCGGGGCATGTGCCCTCCCTTGACCCCCCTAGCTACACCACTGCACATATTCATTAATTTCATTTAAATACTTGTTACACACAAGAAAACGGGAAGCATACAAACTTTTTCAAGGATGTTTCTAATGGTCACCAACTGTACCATTTGTACCTTTGTTCGATCTTTTTTTCAGTCTCAGATAGCACTACTAAAAGACATCTTCTAAGCACCAAGATGGACTACTTTTGATAGTGCCAAGCATTTATGAGCCTGATGTGATGATCTCATTCATTGACAATGTATATATGCAATAGAGCATGACAGATACTTTCAATATATAGAGTAACTAACCCTTATCAGAATGGCTTATTATCTAAAATATAGTTACCACTCCTAGACGTTTCTCTGTTTCTTTGGGGCCAACATAGGGAATAATTTAGTTTTCACATGTTGTGGTATTGCAGGTTTAAGTTTTATTTCTTATGAAATGTTGAAAATAGTATTTTAAGCAGTGTCCAAACAATGCCATATTTGCATTTGTATAGCAAATTAGCCATTTTGCTATGTACAAACTTGGATAAATTTTTCCTTGCAACAAAGAACATTGCACCCAGTATTTACAGGTTTTCCCATATTAAGTACATACTGATATTATTCAAGTTTTGTGTTCATTTTCCATTACAGTATATTATGTCATTACAATGTATCATGTAGTGTTGCTTTGGTTTGCAAATTATGACAGTTGAAAAAAATAAGGTTACTTGATCGCTAAGTGGAAGAGGGCATGAGTATAAAGGTGGTGAAGGGGTGTTGTAGAGAGATTGGATGAAATGCTCACATAGGTTTAAAGTTGATAGAAATGATTTCACTTAAGTGTCTTGTGACCAAATATTTAATCTTTAGTTTCTTAATTGTTTTGCAGGATTTTAGAATCCAGGATTGAGTTTTGATGATTGGTTAATAGGGTTAGATATTTGTCAGCAATGCCTTTGGCTGACCCGAGGAAAGAGTTTGTTATTAGTTCTTGTGCTGGTTTCTTCGGTGTACTTTCTGATGAGTTGAGTGACTTGCAGAGTGCCAAGGAGCTTAATTCCTTCCTAGATGATGGTAACTGTACCGTTCTTGCGGCGAGATCAGACTCTGCAAAGGGGAGCAAGTCAGTCCAGTTCACAAATAAGGTGAGTGACTATTAATGTGAATAAGGGGCTGGGGGGAGTTTTTGGTGGCAGTATAATGAGGCAGAACAATACCAGATGTTACAAAACCTTGTGCGATTTATAAACTGTACTGTAGGTAAGATATACTCTGTAGTGACCAGACATAAGCTTGACTGAACAACCTTTACTTATGTTTTTCACTTGTAAACATTTTCACTGCATCACATTGCCCAAAGTTTTTACGCAATTTATTACAGTATTCTTCGAGCTACATATGGAAGGAACTTTTTTTTCCCCTGTTATTATCTCATCTCCCTACATGTAATATGAATTATAATAATTAACCCAGCATCATAAATGTGAGGAAGTATGTGAGTGAGCGAGCGAGCATGCGGGCGAAGTGTTGCAAACTCCTCCTAGATCCTAAGTCCAATCAAGTTCAAACTTGGTGCCTGACCAATGATGTCAAAGGTCAAGAAAGCTTAAACTTGGTTTTTAGCCATTTTCTGTTTGTCAACATGTATAAAAAAGTCGTTAAACCACACAATATGTAGAGAATGATGAATTTTTTTAAATAGGTCAATTGAGGTCAAAAGTCAAAATGGTCTAAATTGTACAAAAAAGTGTGTCCCAACCTCCTCCTAGACTGTAAGTCCTAGGTAGTTTCCTGACCATGTGAACGTATGCTTGCTTGATATGATGACATCAAAAGTCAGAGGTCAAGGTTCAAGAAACCTAAAAAATGGTTTTTAGTCGTTTTCATCTGGTCAACATGTGGAAAAAGGTCATTAAACCACATATGTAGAGAGTGACAACACAAATTTTAAAATAGTGCAGATGCAGGTGTTTAGGGTCAAGGACAAAGGTCAATGGAGGTCAAAGGTCAATTTGTCCTAAAATTTTCAAAAAGTATGTCGCAAACTCCTCCTACACCCTAAGTCCGAGCAAGTTCAAACTTGATGGGTACAGTAAGTGTCAGACTATGTAATCTTGTGCCTGCATGATTGATGATAAAATAGGGCTAATGTCAGAGGTCAAGATCGAAAAGCCTTTCCTGCTGGTCAACATGTAGGAAAGAGCCATTAAGCCACACGATATGTAGAGAATGTTGGGGACAAATACTAGATATTCCTTTTTGGATATTGAGGGTTAGGCTGAAAAGACAATGTAGGAAATTGGCCCAAATTTGATGCCTTGCAACAAAGGAATAAATTTCTGGTCAGTTTTTGAAACAGAGTGAGTATGAATGTAACACCTCAAGGTATAACTCTGCTAAAGTAGGTGTTTACTCTGATAATGGAGATAAGAAAGTCCTGTTTCTCAAAGAAAGAGTGTTGAACTGTTTAAAGATTGATCGAGTACAGTTTTATACGGCTTGGCATATGGAAAAGGGTTTACTTTAATATTGGGAACTAATGACTCTGGTTTACATTGTGAGTGTCTATTATTGCTATTTACAGATTAACAGAGGCTGTCAGGTATCATCTGCCTCAAGTTTTATGTGAATGGTAACAAAATTGGCTCCATTTACAATTAAGCAAACCAATTGTCAAATGAGCAATCTAATTATATTCATTCATATTGTCTTACAAAGATAACTGACTTGCCCAAAACACAGAGTAAAGAATCTTACCATTCACCAAAAATAAAAAAAATAAAAGTCTTCTTAATCTTGCAGTTGCCATGATTGATTGGATATATATGTAAATTTTTAAAATTTATTATGATTATTTTTTATATTTTTGCATTAACAGAAATGATATGTGTCTATGACTCTATAAGCAATAACGTTTGCAATTGCTAGCATTGGTGTAGTAATTAATGTCAACAGTGTTTACATCTGTCGTAAAAACTATGAACAGACAAAGGCAACCATAGCATTTCATCTTGAATGACTATTTGACCCAAAAAAAAAAGTGCATGCTGTGAGCATCGTCCTGATAAATTTTTAATTTCATTTGTGTTTAATTGCTCTTTGTATACTGTATGGCTTCTGTCATATCAGTATTTCTATGTATATATGATATACGTATTAATTTATCGCTATGACAATGTTCAGAGAAAAGAACTGGTATATATTTATGTAGTTGATTTTAGTATCTAGATTTCCGTGGAAAATTTGTCTGATAATATGAATGGCTTGATTTTGTGTTATGTCCTCCCATTACAAACCCACACAGTTTTGTTTTTGTTCTATTACATCTGACTCCTGTCGTTGACAATTTGCCAACTGTTGTCAGTTTGTTCAACCAATCATGTGTGTGAGTTCTTGTCAATGCTTGGAGACGGATGCATCATCCAAGTTTCTTCTATTATCATAAAAATGAAGTTCACTTTGAGAAACATTTTCTGCAATTTTTGCACTTTTATAGGAATTTGAACATTTTGCGTAGCATTTTTTGATATATATTTAATGGATAGAAACCGAAAGACCATTCCACACAGGTCTGGAATTTTCTGTTTAATTAGAATATTTATTTCGTACCTCTCTTACCTGTTTCCCACTCCACATCTTTTCCATCTACCTAACTACACACTGGAAATGTTTTAGCACTGCGCCCTCGCTCCCTGGGCCACGCCCACATACACCTCCTTCAGGATCTACCCCACGGTATACAAACTTGTCTGAAATGTTCTACTTTGGAAAATTTAGATGTAAACAAAATGACTTTTTTTGGAATTTGAACAATTTGAACACTTTGCATTCCTTATGTACAGTCCAGTTGAGACTCCTGTTATAAACCAATGTGTCATATATATGCATTCATATACCTACACATGATTTTGATCACATCTTCATTTCAAGGTACAACCCAGCGACAATGGAGAAAAGGTACTGGCATTTTTCAAACTCCGTCCAGATGTAATTTCACCCAGTAGTATTCACTCGGATGTCTTGACTGTGTCCATGCTGGACTCCCCAACTGGGGTCTTATTTCATATGGTGGACAAGGTAAACTCTCAAGCAAAGCTCTGGTATATATATGTTTAACAACAGTGCTTTAAAATGCTCACGGTTGATTCTTAGGTTTACACAATGCAAAAATGTTAAGTTTATATGTTTATCTGCGCAGTAACGGTTATTCTAGTTGAATTGCTTATATATGGGTCATTCCGTATCAAATCACGGATGGCTGTTGCTGCACCCTCTCCAAAAATTCCCAAATTTGGTGTATGCTGAACATTATGAAATAAGCATATTCTGAAAATTTAAGATTTGAAAATTTTTTGGAATTTTCAAAAGATATCGAACTACAACATACTCCTTAACAATTTGGTGATATGATATGGAATGACCCATATGTCAAAAATTTTACCTTAAGTTGTAAGTTCACTAAATCCAGATCTTAGCCTCTTTTCACTCCTTGAATGTGAAGACCATTATTGGCTAGCTTCCTATTCCGTGTATGTATCAAGTGGTACGATCTTTATCGAATGATAAGTTACAAAATGCTGTCTGCAAGGTGACATACTGCAGGAGGTGAAGTTTAGTTTTATCGATGGATGAAAACACAATGTATCGATTTAAATTGTAGTTTCTCTGTTCATGAAAGTAGAAATAAATCTTGTACTTTGATTGAATTATTGTAAAACATGAGTAACTATTCAAGTGATCTACTCTCATACATAATGATAAATCATTTTATAGTCAATGATTGAAATAGTCAACCCTTAAATCTTTGAAGGTTTAGGCAGGCGTCTTCTCACCTACCATTCTCCTTTATGCATGGTGCAGTTTATGTTAAAATACTAGACCCTTATTGTGAGAGAATGGGGGGTACATACCTGTATGTAGACTCTATCCTCTGGTGAAGTATCTTCCAGAACCTCATTAGTTATCTTGTGAAATTGTAAAAGGAGATTTGCAATTATTCCCATATGCCAAAAGAGTGACATGTTTCTCTCTAAGATTTTTGTTACTTCCTCCTGTGGAATGGAATTTCTGCTGGTGCATTCGCTTTGCAAACGTTTCTTTGGCTTTCTCCTTATTTTCTAATATTTGTTGCTGGGTCCTACTTGATGTGATGTCCAGCCGACCAGCAGCTTTCAATTCGAGTGCCAGTAAATATGGTGATAAAAAATGCACACACGTGTAAATAACTTATTTTTATCTTTCTAAAAATATAACTTGAGCTCTTTTCCTTCTCTTTTCCCTGCCCACTCCCAAAAGATATTTGCTCCTCTTCTGATCAAAGACGAAAAATGGAACCAGACTTTTGACCCTAAACTTCAAAGTCTCCTGAGTGAACTCCAAGCTGGACTCGGCAGCCAACTTCGGAAGACGAACTCGTCAGGCAAGGTTGCCGTCAACGAAGATGAAAGTTACTATTCAGGTGGGTTTTGTAGCGTTACTTTCTCTCGTGTGAAGCACACGGCATGAAATTAAGTGTAGACTTGATGGTAAAGAAACTCTTTTTGGCGTGTCGAGTGTTGCTGGTACTCTTCTCTTCAGTGTAAATAGATTCCAGAGCTACAGCACCATAATAGCATCAATTTCTACCAACTCTCCCCCCCCCCTCCCCCCCAAAAAAGAGAAACCCAGCAGCTAATATATCTATTGTACTACCTGCAAATGTAATATACTTTGCACTTTCAAATAAGTTTGCAGATGACACTGCCTTTTTCGGTCTGATAACAAAGGATTTAACGAGGATATTTACTTGAACCATTACAAGCCAAGAGGCACACAGATGTAACTCTGTCGCTACTGTAATATAGCACTAACCACTGCAATGTACAATTAAGCTACAGTATGTATACAGTCTGTGCTATCCTAGACAAGATTATATTCTGGACACCAGTGGCGGAGCTAGGGGTATTGGTCGGGGGCGAGAATGGTCTGTAGGGGCGCTTTCAACACTATCTAAGCGGAGCGCCACCACAGGTTGGCGCGGAGCGTACAGAAATTTTTTGAGTAAAAATACTCCCTAGATCGCCGGAAATGACCCTTTCCGGGCCTTGCTCATTTGCAGATAAATGTAGAATAAATAGTTGTCATCGCCATTTGTGACAACTCGGAAGTTTATATGTCGATAGGTAGATGAGAGCGAATAAAAAAGTCAATAATCGCAAATAAGTAAAAAGTGGTAAAAAGCTAAAAAAGGGCGCCAGCAGTCCATTTGAGTCCGTCAGGGGGGGGATCCGCCCCCACTGACTGTATGGACGCTCTGCCACTGCTGGCCACAGTTCTGGCTACAATATACAGTATATTCTAACAAACCAGAACACCAAGTTTCATACTTTTAATTCACTGGAGTACTGAAACCTGAATTGCAGAGTAATTTTCAGTTCAGCTGATTGTAATCTACTGTACTTATTAGGTCATCACAGCAGGTATTATTACTTATCCTGTTGTTGCCACATCTGATTAATTTTGCATACATGTTGTAACATTTGATATGAAACTATGATCTCAAAAGTGACTGGAAAAATGTTAATATTGACTAACGTGATGATTATGATGAAGACTTCAAGGTGGTCGAAAAATCATGCTACTCAGCCATCCTGTAAAGTGTGCTGGTCCATAATAACTTGAAATTGAGTTGTCTATATCATTTCTTTTACCCCTTTTGCGGTTTTTGACAAGTTAAATAAAAGATCTGAGAAAGAAATCACTATTTCTGTTCTAATTTCTTAATTTTTTTTACCAAATGTTTAAAAGATTCAACTCAGTGATTTAAATTGATCAATGATTTTTGTAAAACTTTACAAGACAAACTATATAATGACCTTACATTGCTGTAGGATTGTTAAGTATCAAACAGCACCAAAGTTTTAATCGAAATCAGTCCTAAAATCTGCTTTAAGAAATATACTGTACGTTGGTATTTTATTTTGAACAATATTTTGTGTACTCTTCAAAGTATGTTAAAGACTGGAATAACGGAAAACCAGCAACTCATATGAATCAACCAAGAGCCAAACCCTATGAATATTCATGGTCATTAAAAATTGTTCCAATTTGTTATTGCCTTACCAGGTATTTTGACCCCCGTAGACGAATTCTATCACTGGTCGGAGGTTGCCATGGCAACTAGCAAAATGGAATCGAGGGAAAGAGCCGAGCTGTTCCGTAATTTTCTAGAACCCGTGTCGAGGGATTTTAGCAGTCTCGATGGACTTGCGCTCTCGGGCGTGGTGGAGGTCACAGAAACGGCACAGGATGCGTTTGATGATCTATGGAGGCAAGGAGAGTTTCAGCCTTATCCAGAGAACCGGATGAAACATCTAATGGAGGTCACAGGTCAGCGAGTTATTGATCTGTATTTATTCCCATGCTCTTTTACTTCCCCTCCATCCCCCCACCCCCCCTCCCCCCTTCTCCAACCATGCCCATCTGATTCACCTCCCATTATTGACTTTCTAGTCATGATGTGCTTAGATTCAGTTATACAATGGAAGACATTTGTCCAGTAGAACTAAGAACTGAAATTGGATACAACTTTGTATTCTATTTCTGTTTTGCTCTGTATGTTTCAGATGTAATTTAACAACTGAACCCTGGGGATTTGTTTGGTTAGGTTATTTATGATGAGTGTAGGTTAAAACATGCCTTTGATTGCTGTGTTTACGAATAATATTTTTTAAACTTCTGCTCAGTATTTATGTAGCTTTTTTCTTTCTAGATATGGACTTTAAAGCAGTATTTTGCATTTCATGGTTACTAGCTTTCAGCAGTTTTTTTAATTTTTTTTTTTATTGCAAACCTACTTTTGCTGATGTAGAGTAACAAGATTACAGTCAATGACACTAAAATTACCTACCAACTTATTTTCACTCACAGATTGCTAATTAGTGAAATATCAATAATTTATTTAGTTTTGACAAATTTTTCAACTAGGCTCTTTGTGTGCTTTCAACCTACAAAAGCCTGACTGACCAAACACAGATTCAGATGCAAATGAAACTCCCATAATTATTAGCATCGAGTTTCTTGAACTCAGTAGTAAGTCAATGATATTAGTACAGATTAGAAAATAATAGATTTCCTCACAACTTTTTCACATCTGGTTTAGTATTACACTCCCCCTCCCCCGTCCCACAGCCCCCCCCCAAACTGCAATATAGTGTATTTGATGGCAGCAAATGTTTCCTGCAAACACAAACAGCAGTGTAATGTTAACTAAGGTTTCTTCTTTCATTTGATTCTGTAGGTGGTTCCCTCGGCAGATTCATCCAGCGAAAGCTAGCCTCCCTCAACCTTTGGCAGGACCCTTTCCACAAAGTTAAAGAAGGTGTACAGCTAGGTGTGTCAATATGTGACAAATGGGTATCAACATGCGAAAAGCTGACCGAGCAGTTTTGGAAGCGAGATCCAATTCACCCTTGGAAAGGTAGCAAGTTTGTGCCTGAGAATCTTTTGTGTCTATCAAAGCGGCTTCAAGAGGTAAGTACAAACTTGTACAAGTTTTAGAAATAAATTTGTGGAATTCTATGACTTCACCCAAAAACCAAGTGCTACCATAAGCAACAGGACACCAGAGAGAATAACGTTTAAGAAACTGGTAACCTGAATTTAAGGATGATGAATTCACAGGTCTCCTTCAAATTCTGAAGAAGAGAAAAACTAACCTTTTACATTTTTTGTTAATTCTGCAATATTTTGTATGTTAAATTTCATTCATGATCACATGATGAAATTGAATGCAATGCAATATCATCTCTGTGAAATTGTATACAATGCAATAAAAATTGAATCCTTTTGATCTTTTGGGTTTTTCTTGACTTTGCCATGCATTGAATTCAGTTCTGTCAGAACTGAGATTGGCCTTGTGTTACCTTTGGCCTTGCTGGGTTGGATGTAGCTGGGTTAGGCTGGGTCTGGTTGGGGGTGGGTTAGGTTGGGATTTGTCAGTTGAGTCAGTTTGGATCTGGTTGGGGTGGGTTACGTTGGATATGATTGGGTTGTGTATTGCTGGGTTGTGTTGGGTCAGTGTGGGTCTAGTTGGATCCGGATGGGGTGGGTAAGGTTGGGTTGTGTCTGGTTTGGTTGAGTCAGTTTGGTTCTGGTTGGGGATGATCGGAATTCTGTCTTGTTGGGTTGGGTGCTTCAGTTAGGCTGGATCAGGTCAGGTCTTGTTGTATTTTGGTTGTATCTGGTTGGGTTGTGTTGGGTCAGTTTAGGTGCAGTTGATTTGGGCTATAGTTGGGTGTGATTGGGTTTGGTCTCGTTATGCTTAGATTGTAGGAATTCATTGATTTATTTCCATATTTATAACATATAACACCGATAAAGATGACTTTTCAAATTTACATAGTAATGCTATGAAAAGCAAAGAGGAGGGATTAGCGCTATAAGAGAGCCTTGCTGTCAGTATCATGAAGTCTATGTGACACTATCAAATCAGTGTGTAGGATATGCAACAATAGTCACATATCTATTCATTATACTTCTCTCTTCATACAGGTGCTGACCTTGAGAACCATTCACGAACAACTGATTCGGTTGCTATCATCCGGAGAACAACAGGAACTGAAGACAAAGTCAGCATTTTCACCTTTTCTTGGGCTTGATCCTCTGCAGTATAACCCCTACACAGAACCCCAGTGGCAAGCTGCTGTTGCACAATATGAGAAAGGTAGGCAGCTGTATTTCTGGATTCTAGCCCCAAACCAGCATTTCATTTCATTTCAGTTTTGATATTGGATTTATAGATAAGAAACTAGAGATATCTGCCTTTTTGGAAAACAAGTTTGGATTTTATTTCTGATAAGTTGTCGTTCTTGTTATGTATGACTTTGTTGGAGTAATAAGTCATATTAACTAGATTATATAAGTAAATTAGGTGAAATTCTATTGCAAAACATTTTCCTGAAATCACTACTTATTGTGGGGTGAGGGGAATTGCAAATTACTGAGGGATTGCTAAACCGGGGAAATCTATCCAAGCACCATGGTTTCTACAAATATAGAAACACAAAGGAAACATTGTTTCCCCATGTTTGTCGTTTCATCATTTCCCTCTGTATTTATGATGCCTGATTGGAATTCCCTCTCCTTATTGTCAGCGATGGCACCATCTGAGCAGCGTGTGGCGGGAAAGCTCCGTTCACTGTTTAGAAGTCTGGAAGGCAACCCTCACCAACTACTCAGAGAGTTCGAGCGTTACAAAGAACTCGTCAGGAGAGAGAATGTCAAGAAGGAACTTGTGGCAGAAAGGTAAAAGATCATTTTGCTGAACAGACGAAGGGGTATTTCGTTTTCATATTTCTTTGGTTATTTGTCGGAAACAATGGCATAAGCCTGTATCTTATCCGAGAGCCTTATAATTTTGTGTAAAGTGTTAAGTTCCACAATTTTACGTCATGTTTTTAACCATTTTAACCAGCCATAAGAAGAAAGGTCTTTCTCTAAATTTTGCTCATTAGAGAGACACTTTTGGGACAGCTTCAGGTTTATCTGAAATCCATCAAGGACGATTTTGGTCTCCGAACCAGTGAAAGTAAACCTCCGGCTGGCAAGAACCTTCCGGAAGTTGTCAACAACATTGTCTGGGTTCGTCAACTTCAAGCAAAGGTTTGTAAAAGCTTTCACCTACAATTTTGTTTTTTTCTTTTTTTTTCATGTCTTCTTTGTTATTTTTTTTTTGTTGTTGGGTTGTTCTCCGTTTTTTTTTTCGTAATATTCTTTTTTGCTGATGCTATGATGATCTTTTTTGTTGTTGTTTTGTTGTATTGTTGTTGCAGCATCGTAGGCAGTACTAGTTTTTTGTTGGTCTTTTTTGTTGTTTATTATTTTTTTTTTTTCTAATTTTTTTTGATTTTTTTTGAGAGTTGTGGTGTTTTCTCTTCATGGTTGTTCTTTTCTTATTATTTTTTTTCGTTATTATGACTTTTTTTGTGTTTTTTATCTGTTGTTATTGCAGCAGGTTTTTGTTTTGGTGGTGTGCTTCATCGCTGCTACTTCTGTTGTTTCCTTCCTTCCTTTTTCTGTTCCTCTGTACCTCTCCCGCTGTACCTCTCCTTACATTTAGTTTTTCTACCAGTCGGTACCTTCATTCATTCGATTGGACTTCTCTTTGTAGGTGGAACAAACCTCCAATGTTGCCTCGGCTCTTCTTCAAGATCTGAATGGGTTCGGTAGATTTCAAAGAGAGGTTGGAGACTTGTCAGATGAGCTGCGGAATTGGTGTCAGGACCAGTTTGACAGCTGGTCGAGGGAAGTACAAGCTGCTATCGAAGACAAAAGGAACTCAATCAGGTATTTTATGCAATGATCCAACAATTCAGTTTCATTCTTACGCGACACCACCTATTGTTATACCAGACGTGTTTGTTTATGTTATATCTTTTCTGCTACATGTCTTTCGTAGTGCTAGGCATTCAGGGTGTGAAGTCTTGTTAACATTTTGCAATGAGCAGTTTTTAAGGCTCCACACTTTGTCTCATACAAATTACAATGGTTCCTGTGTACAAAAACTACTATACATCTTTGCACTTATGTAGCACTTTGCTCATTTTGCATAGCAGTTTGCTATGCAATACGGGATAAATTATGCCCTTGCTTTATGATGCAAAGAAATCTAACCACTTTAAATGATACAACAACAATGTTTGAATCCACCTGCTGGATACTTTTGAAACAATAAGCTTTTTTTGTCAGTGGAGCTTTTATAAGCCTTTAAGATAGTTTGCAATATTGTTTGATATCCCTATATTTCCATTTTATATACTTTGTGATTGTTTTTTCATGAATTTTGGATAAACACAAGGTATTTTCACCTCAATCTGTTTTCATTAATGACTAGTGAAATACTAGTGATCAATTGCTTAGAAATATTTTTCAGACTCGTTTTAACATTGTATCCTTGTTAACATTGTTTACAACATTGCATTATCAAA
The DNA here is from genome assembly GCA_000934455.1 of Apostichopus parvimensis. NCBI lineage: Eukaryota > Metazoa > Echinodermata > Holothuroidea > Aspidochirotida > Stichopodidae > Apostichopus > Apostichopus parvimensis. The sequence goes on from KN890327.1 coordinate 34,459, forward strand.
GCTGTGATCTATAAATACAAATTCAACTGCAATATCTTGCTTAATACTTGCTGTTGTTTCTAATTGATCTGTATAAAGCCTGCAAATGAGTGGCCGACTGATGGAGTTTGAAACCCGGAACAACGAGCTTGTAGTCCATTACAGCGACCGTTTGGTGACCTTGATGAGAGAAGTCCGACAGCTTCAGGCTCTGGGTTATCCTGTGGCAGCCAAGATACAGCACACCGCTGGCATTGCACAGAAATTCTACAAGCATGGTGTCATCCTCAAACAGGTATCCTTCATCAACCATTCTTGTCAGACTTAAAAGGGTTTGAAAAAAAGAATCTGCCCATTATTTGGTAGCCTTCAGTAGCCATCTGTGAAAGGTTTTTGTTTACCATATTTTAGATTTTTTTTATTATTTAGGTTTACAGTCTTGTTCAGGGCCAAGGCCCTCTCACACGACTTTACAACCCTGGTCATTGTAAACTTGACACACCTACACACCAAAGTGTGCACAATTCAATCAATCTCTCCTGGGGCACCACAGTGCACCACAACCACGTGTCCCCTGGGGGACTTTCCCATAGGGTGCAGCCACAAACTGGCGCACGCAACTATATTTACAAGTTACCTCGCAAGTCCCCATTTATACACCTGGGTGAAGAGAGGCAATGGAGATAAAGCGCCTTGCCCAAGGACACAACGCAATGATCTGGCCAGGGCTCGAACCTGTAATCCTTAGATCGCAGGTCCACTGCCTTAACCACTTGACCACAACGCCCTCACTAGCCTGCCTTGTAAGTTTACTGTAGAGAAACGTTTAACTTGAATTCTGTTTAGGCCATGGCAATGTCACAATTCATTTTTCTAGTAGGCAGAAGGATTTCTCAGGTAATTGAACCAGAATTTGACTACAAAATTCCTACATACTCAAGATATCAATCATTTTTTCAGATTTGGAAATGTAATCTTCTGTTATCCAGATATAACAAAAAAGCCTGATTACAAACAAATTCATTAGTCGGGTAACAGTGAAGTTGTATAGCTCTTCTCTCTGGCATTGATAGTGTAGAGTCAATTAGGTAATCACACATATAAGTTGTACTGCTTTGCCTACAGGTGGCGCATTTCCACAATACGATTGCTGAACAGATGATTCCTAGCCAACAGAACATGATGCTGCAGTCGGCATTGGCCTTTGAGAGAATCATCAAGAACCCGAAAGGGGGCAGCAAAGATGGCGGGTCTGGAAAGGTCCAGGTGACCTGGGACAACCCACAGGAGTTAGAGACGTACATTGTGAAATTACAGGCAGCTGCTGAGAGGCTGACCACAGAAAACAGAAGACTGAGGAAGTGGCATTATGTCCTTAGTGACAAGGTATTGTTGGAAGCGGTGTTGGGTAAAGTGTTAGAGTGTTAAAGTCAATATTAGAGATGATATAATAAATGGATGTATAGAACTGGAAATTGGGGCACTCCAGTGTTTCTCCAGAGGCTGCTGTTATGTACTGGTCCTAGTGTGTAATCTGTACTGTTTACAGATCTCTGAATCAAATTGCATGATCTTGTGAAAGCGCGTGAACACACACCGGATTAACACAGAGCAACGCTGAGTGATTGAATAGTTCAAGGTTCCCACTTATTTGGTTAAAAAAAAAAATGCTTCCAAAAAGCACAAGTTAAACAGTGTGAAACCCTTTGACTTGAAACTTTGAAAATATGTTTCAAAAGATCTCTTCTTCAATAATTACAAACAAAATTGTATATCCTTCTATTAAAGTGATCACCGGAGCATTGTCAAGTTTTCGTGGAATTCAAAACAACAGCACCCTCTGCTAAGTTTGGGCATGGCTGGAGTATGTGCTACTTTATGTGAACTTCAGATTTACAGGAAAAGCAAACCAATCATGATGTCAATTTAATTTGATAGCTAGGTTTGTAATGAGCAACTCCCGGTAACAAAATCGTGGCAGTACTTGCAAGATATCAAGGTGAAAAGGTCGTGCCAGGGGACTGCCGTTGTGTGATGTCATGCCTCTAGGAGATGGAATGTTTTAGTTGAAATGTGGAATTATTCTAAATTCTTATTGTTGATCTTATTTATCCCAAGGTCACTCAACTGATGTCCATCGATCTATTACGACAACAGTCTCGATGGAAGGAGGGCATGCAGGAGATCAGGGGCATCTTTGCTACTCTAGAGAGTCAGGTTTGTTGATCCGATTTAACCCTCTAAAAACAGACGATTTGTACGCACTGGACAAAACATTTCCTCCGATCTCCTCTCTATATTCGTGCATCGTTGTATTTATGATTGAGAAATGTACAAAACCTTTACCCTGCACATAGACAAATACATATGTATTTATAATGTACATTTAAAATAGAAAGATTACTGATGGTTTCTTTAAGAAATCATTGAACGAACAACTATTATAAATCGGATACGATATTGATGGGACATACTGTGGGCATAACTCTGACTGTTTAATTACCCAGATAAAATAAAATTAACATTGATGCAATAGAAGGAAGGCCATACTAATACACATGAAAGTCATGTAGATGAATTTCTTTGTTTTTGTCCCATCATGCTTTTAGGGTTACAAGTCTTCGGACATGAAGACATGGAAGATGCATTGGGATCGGCAACTTTACAAGGCTCTAGAACACCAGTATCAGCTGGGCTTAGAGGGCTTAAATGAAAACTTACCCGAGATCAGGGTGGAACTCACCTACAGGTAAAATTGCTAATCCAATATGTATGAAATGTTTCTCTGGTCACTCCATGTCAGCAGTTCACATGATGAAATGTGAATAAGAGTCATCGCGCAGGTACTGAGAGATCCTTTTGTGGTCATTATTAGTATTGACACAAAACATTCTAGAAACTTGAATAAATGGTCACCCATGCTCAGATTTTAACCAGCATGTTGCATCCATCTGTAGGACATTTCATCTCTCAGTGATGTTGCATTGTTTAAAAGAACACGGTCAGACCACCCTAGAAAGTATCTTTGAAAAGTTTTAATATTTTTCACTCAAGAAGGTGATGATTTCAGATGTTAAAGGGACCAAGTTTAATGAATGACAAAGCAGAGTTATTGATTGTTTTTTTTTACTTACTCATATTTATTTTCATTGATCACTCCTAGACAACACAAGTTGCAGTTCAGACCTCCGTTTGAAGAGATCAGAGCAAAGTACTACCGGGAGATGAAAAAGTTCATAAGCATCCCGTTTCACTTCAGAGGTATAGGCGACACGGGAGAGCCGCTCATATTCCCGTCCATCGTCGAACGCAACGCTCCGGGATTCGCTTTGGTCTACGAGAAAGCTGAGCAGCTTTTCAAGAGACTCGACCAGACTAAAAACATATTCAAGGTAAATCAGAGGATTTATCACTATGGATACAAACTGGTGGACACATCTGCTATGTTACGTTAGATGCAGAAATATATACATCATATATACAACCTATTCCTCAATAACTTGCTTGAAATATGACAAATGTTGATGTTATTATAGCTGCAACTATCTAGACATGTCTGGTTTGTGCTTTTGAAGGGATATTTTGAGAGGGGGGGAGGGGTAGAGGGGGGTTGGCTGAAGTTGATTGCTTATCAAAAATGCAGGAATTTTTTCTGCACCCTTAGGTCAACACAGTATGCTCGTAGCAGTTTTATGGGGAAGAAGATACAGATTTGTCAAATTTGGTGGTAAAAGTACAAGAGATAGTTTTAGGTTTGGAGAAAATCTCCAGGGTTGCTCCGAGGAGCTTAACAGAGTAAATAACATATATTTGATTTTATTACATGACAAATATATTTGGGGATAGGTTGGTTTAAATTATCAGTCATTTAAATATCAATAATAGCACTAAATACCTATTGATTGCTGTATCCCTTGTGTGGGGAAACACACACTATGTAACATACGTATGGAATAGTGCACTAGTAACTGGATGCAACATTGAATCAATGGATTAGTGTGATGTGGTGTTGCAAATGGGTTGGTTTTGTAAGAAAATTTTTTCTTTATAAAATTAATTATGAATTTCTGCTAATCACTGTTGTTGTAATTGACTTTCTAGGAGTGGGTGGCTATGGGATCTGCTGATCTGGACCATCTCATATCCGAGCATCTACATGGACCCAACGACTGGGAGCAAAACTTCAAGGCCCTCAAAATCAGGGGCAGGGACTCAGAGAAATTGCAGAGGTAAGTATGTGTAAACTTGTGGAGAAAAGAATCTCAGCATTGGATTTGATGAAATAGAGTTAATTTAAAAAATCTCTTGTATGGGACTATACAGTGATGGAAAATGGAGCATTGCTTGATTTTACCTAAAATTAATTGGTAAACCAGTCTGTGGTACTGTGAAATCATTGATAACACGCAGGTTCTCAAATGAAGTCTATGATGTAATTGTAACCATGACTACATGGTAGTATTGTCACCACGACTACATTTTAACAACCATTGATCAATAGCCTAACTACAATGCCAAAAGACGACGTCAGTTAAAAGTGTGGGAAAAGAAGATGAAGATTTTGAACCGCAGAATATCAAAACATTAACTACCACAAAAGAACCTTTAACTAGATTTCATAATAGTGGCATGTTTAAGATTTTGCTTTCGAGACATTACCTAGGTGCATACTTTCCTCTTTCTTAACCAGTGAGATCAAGGTGGACTGTATCAGTGTATCATGCACCCCGGTGAAAGCTGCCATCGATGATCAGATACAGCGCCTGTTTGACGCTCTCCTGTTTTCTTTGCGTCGTTCTGTCCTGGACGACGTCAACACAATGAATAAATTCTTGGACGAGTCCATGTTGGTCCTAGCAGTCAGACCTCAGTCTGTGGAGGAGATGGGTGAAGCAAGCGCTCAGTATGAGGAGATTAAGAAGAAGAAAAATGATGTAAGTTTGTTCTCCTCTTCTCTGCTCATGTGGAGGTTCTCAGCAAATTCTTTCTTAAATTTGCTTTTTATCTCATTATGGTACTGGAGCTTACCATTAAAAGAACAGCCGTTGCTCTATTAAGTGTTTTTTTCTGGAACCTCAAAGCCAGGGTATGTTTGGTGACTGTGGTTGGCATCAGCTTGTAACAGATGTTGTCCATTTAATATATTGCATACATTTCGAGAGTGATACTTGATATTGAGGGGGGGTGGGGGGGAGGTGGTGGAGTCACTTAAAGTCCCAGTCCTTATGGACAAAGAAAGTACTCTGAGTAAATACTCAGGTCATTAAAAATCTGTCTGACTACATCCAACTGTGGCCAAATCACCACTGCATGAACAGAAACACCCTCCACCTCCCACAAGAAAAGAAAGAAAGTAAAAATGTTGTACGTCCATCACTAATGGGCAAAGCCAATTCCAGGGCAGTAGAGGTACCAGTTACACAAAGATTTGTAAATGTTTACCTTATGTATAAAAACTGTTGAAGACAGTAATCAAAAATGCTTTGTTAGTGCTTCACTGTTTTAAAACTGTGTGCTGTTGTATTTGATCTTCTATTTTTCATTTGATAAATAAATTAAGCTAAATCACTTCTAACAATATTATAATCATTTTGTTGTAATTTGATTAAAATGTTAGGGTAATTATGATGTATCAACTCATTATTAAGTTGTTGTTTTAGCTGTTTTTGTGTTTGTTACATTTATTCATGAAAGGTTTACTCACTTATTGACAAAGCAAGCGAGAAGCACAAGCTTTTACGACAAGTCGCAGGAACCAACATCGAGCAACTCAATGAGGTACCTGGCAAGTGGGGCAAGTTTGACCTGATGGTTGACGGTTTTGAAATGATGATAAACGAACAGGTAGGTAGTAGACTCTCTGTTTTGTTTTGTCAAAAAAAATACTGAGAAAGACATATATAGGAGAAGAAGTAAAATAGCTGTAGTTTGTAAAACATCTAGCTGGCAATTCATCTGTCTTGTTCGCTGGAATGACTTAAAGTATGCTATCCTCCCTTAAAAAGGGCAATGGGGTGGTCGTAGTTAGCCCAGGTTCTGACATTTCCATCATAATGGGATCTTCATGAGAGACAGACTAAATGTCTTTGAAGAAAATACTGCCAGAATAAAATAGTCAGGCCTTGATACATTTACCTACAGAAGCTTCCTGCAGTAGATAAGCAGGTTGTTAACAGTTTTCTCTCTCTTACTTGTAACTCACTTTTGGAAATTGAGAATCACAAGAAATTTTTAGCTGTGAAAAGAAGTTGTCCCCCTACAAAAAGTCTCTAGCTTTCATGGTTCGTCCTGAGTTATAGCAACACCTGATGTTATTTAAAAAAAAAAAAATTTGTTTTAACCCTTGATCTTGATTGCTTTTTTGAATTATAATTGCTAGTGAATTCAAATTTAATAAACAAATTCTCTTTCTTCTTCTTCTCCTTCTTCTTCTTCTCCTCCTCCTCCTCCTCCTCCTCCTCCTCCTCCTCCTTCTTCTCCTTCTTCTCCTTCTCCTTCTCCTCCCCCTCCTCATGATATTACCCAGCTGGAAGTCATGAAGAACAGCGTTTACTCCAGAGTGGAGGAATTTAACGCAGAGTTGGAAAAATTTTCGGCTCGATGGAATCAGTTCAAACCTAAACCAGAGCTGGTAGAGAGCGGGGAAAAGGAGTCTTGTAAGAAAGCAGTGGAAACCATCAAAGAGAAAAAGCAAGAATTTGAAGAACTGGACAAGACCAGGGCTAGCCTCATGTAAGATATTGTCCAGATTTGCACAAACAGTTTACTCTTTATAATAATTCAACTAATATCTAAGGGTAGCTAATATGTCTACAGTGGGCATAACATAATCTCTGCTTGGTCTGTGTTAAGCAAAACCACAGGGGAGCTTAAGTGCATTATCGTACAGTGAAGCTGTGCAAATGAAAAACTTGAATATAAGATCGGAAGCACAGACGCTACATGAGTCTGGACTCCGAGGAAGAATTTAACTACTAATTGCCTGAGTCTAAAAGATGTGATTGCTTTATAAAGTCATGACACATATTTGAAGGTCACATAATTCCCTCGGATATGTTTCAAACAGTGAGATATGGCATAGCTACAACAAATATATTGGCTGTAATGTTAAGTATAGTATTGACTGATCTATGGTTAAAATTTGTTGGTGGCGAAATTTTGCCAAACTCTTCCGTTTAACGGAAGGAAACATTAAAGTAAATTATATGGAAGTATAAAATATTTCCTATTTTTAAAGGAATATTATTCTCATATATGATCCTCTCGCATGTTCTTATCAGTTCTGACTGTCAGCATTTCCAGTTGGACGAGCCGTCCTTCCCTCTGGCCGAGGAGATGAAGGCTGATTTGGACCAGTTACAAGTCATGTGGCTGCTCTACGAAGAATTCAGCGTGGGGATGGAAGGGATCGAAAAAGAGGACTGGATCGTCTTCAGGTCTGTCGTATCGTCCTTTCTTGTGAATGAAAGTATCTGGTTGTATTTGCAATGTGACATTTTCTGTCACACAAATTTTCTGTAACACAGTGTATGAGTTTCTTTCATGATTCTCAAAGTTTCTTCATGATTTTCAAATTGTTCTCAAATTTTTTTTTCCTCCAATTTTTTTTTTCTCAAAAATCTTTCATGATTTTCAAATTTTCTGTAACACAGTGTATGAGTTTCTTTCATGATTGCTGTAACAGATTTTAATTCAGTTTGGTTCGGTTTGGTTCAATTTCAGTTCAACTTTTTTCCACCATTTTAGCAGATATAACAGTATGAAGCTACATACCATAGTAATGACCAAGAATGGCAAATACAGTTTTCAAATATATACAGAATCGTTGAAGAGATTCTCTGGAAAGCCACTGAAAGCTTGTTTGTTTTGTGGACTTCTGTTATAGTAGATACATATGTACACCTAAGCATAGACACTAGCACACCTAAACAAACAAGTGGCTTGCATAATTAAACACCTGCCTAGCAACACCTACATAATATAACCTCCAATGTCTAGTACTTAAACATAAAACAGATCAAATACAAATATCAGTCAGTTAACCAATAGTTCTTAAAGCTACACTTGAAAGAGGAAATAGAGGGAGATGTCTTAAAAGTATTTGGAATGGCGGTGTCTTAGTAGTAACTTAGGATGGCGTTCTAGGTAGCAGGACCAGTATACCTGACATTGAGAACATATGCCACTTCTGGAAACTACTGCCAATAGTTGGCCTATGGCATGAAACACAATGATAGTAAATGAAGCTAGGCCTAGCCTAAGTTACAAATCAAGCAGCCTACTGTACTATCTTGTGTCTCTCCCTGCCTCTCCATAGTATCATCCCATTCCATCACTTTTGCATAAATACAGACCCTAGGATCCTCCCGTCTATCCAAGGAACATTAGATATATTTTTACGTGAATACATTTTTGATACAGTTTCATTGACATCGGATACAAGTTGTGTTCTTTTCCGTAAGTTTAAATTTACACCGTATATTTTAAGGCAGTTGCTAATCGGATGATTGACTCGACCGTTACTCCACAGATCAAAGACTTACGTTTTTGAGGATTTCCTGGCTCAGTGGGCTGAGCGTCTCCGAGCAGATGGAGGTGAGGTGACCGTCATGACTGTTCGACTCACCAAAGACATCGAAAAGTACAGGGTAAGAAAATCTGGTTACCTGAACCTGCCTTTTCTTATCATTTTACAATCAAATTTTGTAGTTAAATATTTTAACAGGTAGAGAAGTTTTTTTCAAATCAATTGTTTTCATCTTTATCATATAAAAGTGTAATTTTCAAAAAGATTCATGTTCTAGTTCTGATATTAAGGTGATTAGGTGGGGAAATGTACCAGATGGCATCCCATAATATATGACAGCCTTTTCTTTCATGTTTTCTGCAAATGCTGATAAGACTTGAAAGTAGCTGCAGAGCTTTCAAAAGACATTGTAATATCTTCCAGTAATTTCCGAAAGGTTCGAATAATATTTCAAAATCCCAAATTTTCCTGATGTTCAGGGAAACCCTGGCAAGCTCAGAAAGATGGGTAGTATTTCCTTGAGGAGGAAATTTGGTGTAGAAGGATGAGGAGAGGAGGAAACAATTATCGTTTTTTTTTGTTACTTGATATTTTTCGCATCAACCTATTATAGTACAGAACATTCTTCAGGTTGCAATAAAAGATAATTAGTTTGGGAAAATTGATTCATAACTTTAACAGTTCTGAGCTTAATATTCAAGATTTCAAGAATAAGATCTGAATCTTTGTGTTGAAGTATCTTTATATCATGTTCTCCTCTTCATGGGACAGTTTCTCTTGACAGATATTGAGAAGTACGAGTTGAGAACACCGTCATCATTTAAGCCGGCAACGTATACTTTGTGATAGACAATCATATAGAAATCTAACTTTCTTGTTGCCCGGAAATTGTACATAAATGATGTCACCCACAATTGATCCATCGCTTTAATGTCGTTTGTTTGGCTGGGTTTTAAGTTGTGATGTTGTGGTAAATATCATGTTAGGACTCCCTGCGGTTCAAGGTGACATGATTAACGTTGGCGTTTTCCCGTGTATTTCCACACTTTCTGTTTTCTTCTTCTTTCCAGCAAATTATTCCCATTCTGAAGTACATCAGTAGTGATGTGTTCACACAAGAGCACTGGGCTGACATGTATCGAATGTTGAAGATGCCACGAAACACAGCCTTGGAGAGACTCACCTTTGGACACATCGTTGCTGCATCGGATCATATCCTAGCCAATGCCGATGCATTGAAGGTACATTGATACAGAGGCTGCAGAAGAGGGTTACATTCAGGGGGAGGCGGTGGGGAGTGGGGGGGCAGGCCAAACTTTGAATGTCAGTGAGACTTGTGACATTGATTTGAGGAAATAAACTGTAAAATCACCTCAAAACATCCAAACTTAAGTCACCCTCTATGCCTTCTGTACCACAAATTCAAGTATTTTGTGTATTTACTTTTGAACAAAAGGGCACACTCTAATTCAATATTCTTAATTAAAAAATAAAAAAATAATATATTAATTAAAAAATAATAAAAAAAAAAATCATTTTTTTTAGAACAATTCTAATTTATTGAAAGGGCAAATATTGAGGTTTTCCACAAAACTAGGGAATTAACACCTTTAGTTCTTAAATAATTTATTCAGGAAAGATTTGTCATTACTGTTTCAGATATAGGACATAATAATCAAACAAGCATTGGTTTTGTCGGTCTTCAAAATGAAATAAAAAAATACTTCAGTTACGTTTAGAATCCTGTACTATCAGAGGTTACCATTCAAATCGGTTTTATATTTCCTGCGAGGAGAAGCATGACAGTAGAAGTAAATTTACTTTTTATAAGTTAAGAATCTTTCTTATTATTGTCAAAGTGTAGGTTTACAGTGGTGAAGGTCTTAAAAGTGACATTGTATTATCAGAGAAGAAAGAAAATAATTTTTTTATTGCAGATGAATTTGCATCTGTTTCTAGGTTCAAAGTGTTTTTACTTCCCTTGGTAACGATGATCTTATCCATCCGTAGGAACTGTTCAACAGAGCTAAAGGTGAAGTATCGATACGCGAAGCATTACGAGAACTGGATGTCTGGGGAGTGGGGGCGGTCTTCTCTTTGACTGAATATTCCGATAGTCAAGACAGACAGATCATGCTGATTAAAGATTGGAAGGATCTGGTTACGCAGGTTCGTCGACTTTTAATGTATCTATTTAAATCTGAAAGGAATCAAATGAAAAGATAGTGTTGTATCTTACGTTTTGCAGTGTGTGGTCCTACCCAAAGTATCCTTGATTTCAAAGATTGCTGCAAGTGTTTCACAGCTGTATGGATGATGGCCAATTCTTGTCCTTGCTGGACTCTAAGAAGCTTAGATTTGTCAGAGAGAGAAACCATAATTATATTTGTTTCAAGCTCCACTTGTATTAATGTACGGAGTCAACATTTATTGTTTTCTGTTGTCATGTTGTGACAAATGTATCCCCTATTACTTGTGATGCCTTCTTGTTAACCTTAGCTAAAGCTGGTCAGGTTTGTCTGAAACTTCTCAAAGTGCAAAGTTTTGGCGGAACTAAAAATTATTTAAGTTTTTCAAAGTTTCTGAATAATCTGGTTTACAAAAGAACAGAAATTCCAAAATGATCTGATACTGTGGTTTGGAAAGCCACTTGGAAGTGAAGTGTAAGTAATAAGCCATTTGGCTTCCCCCACATGTACATGCAACATGTTGCCTTTCAACATAAAATTAACTGCCTTCCAATCCGATTATTATTATAAGAAAGAATGTCTAAGTTTAATGTATTTAGTTTTGTGTATTAGTATTTAGTTTAGTAGTTTAATGTATTTAGATTGTTATTATAATAAAGGAATATCTAATTTTGAATGTTTCTAGTAAAAAGTAACAGCTTTCTTCATGTGGTTGGTATGTACCTGTTACTGATGCTATTATCCTTTTAGGTCGGGGACAACCAGAGCCTGCTGCAGTCTCTTAAGGATTCCCCGTACTACAAGGGATTTGCAGACAAAGCTACCATCTGGGAACAACGTCTCGCTGATTTAGATGAGTACCTACACAACCTCAACCAGATTCAACGGAAGTGGGTCTATTTAGAACCCATCTTTGGGAGGGGCGCTCTGCCCAAGGAACAAGGAAGGTTTAAGAGGCTGGATGACGACTTCAGGTAGGTTCTTGTCAATGGAGGCCATGTAGGTATAAGACATGGGAAGGGGGGCTGGGAGGGGCGCAGGGGTTGGATTGGTTGGCAGTAGGGGGATGGGTGAGGTAGGTTTAGATAAAAAGGATGAAGAGAGGGGAAATAATAGGGGGGCAGGGGTATTGTGTGATATATGGAAGAGGACAAGGGGGTAGAAATTCAATTGATTATAAATTAAACTAACTTAACAAAATAGGCTGGTATTTATTAAGAATTTTGATCAAAATTAAGGATCCCAGTGAATTCACTTCTGAAAACTGACAAAACATGTCCTATGATAACCATACGAACATGTTTTTTTTGCTAGATACAACATTAATACATATTGTAAATATATACATTTTAGATGTAGATATAAATTGTAGATATATATGTAGTGTAAGATTTATATATATTGTAGATATAGTGTATTGCAGAAACTACAAGTTGTCATTGCCACCTGATCTGTCCTTAACCCCCCTTTCGAACTTTCTTGGTTACACAGGAGTATTATGATGGATGTGAGCAGAGATAACAGAGTTTTATCTTTGGTTGGTAAAGCAGGACTGAGGAACACGCTGACCACACTACTAGATCAGTTACAGAGATGTCAGAAAGCCTTAAATGAGTTTCTAGAGGTAAAGTATACAAATATCATGAGTTTACTGCAGCTGTAGGTAGAGTATTCAAAGATCATGAGTTTACTGCACCTGCATGTAGACTATTCAAGTATCATGAATTTATTGCACCTGCAGGAAGAGTATTAAGATACGAGTTTACTGCATCTGCAGGTAGAATATTCAAGTATAATGAGTCTACTGCATCTGCAGGTAGAGTATTCAAGTATCGTGAGTTTATTGTACCTGCAGGTAAAGTATTCAAGTATCATAAGTTACTGCACATGCAGGTAAAGTATTCAAGTATCATGAGTCTACTGCACCTGCAGGTAGAGTATTCAAAGTATCATGAGTCTACTGCACCTGCAGGTAGAGTATTCAAGTATGAGTTTACTGCACCTGCAGGTAGAGTGTTCAAGTATCATGAGTTTACTGCACCTGCAGGTAGAGTATTCAAGTATCATGAGTTTACTGCACCTGCAGGTAGAGTGTTCAAGTATCATGAGTTTACTGCACCTGCAGGAAGAGTATTAAGATATGAGTTTACTGCAGGTGCAGGTAGAGTATTCAAGTATCATGAGTTTACTGCACCTGCAGGTAGAGTATTCAAGTATCATGAGTTTACTGCACCTGCAGGGAGAGTATTCACACATCATGAGTTGAATGCACCTGCAGGTAGAGTATTCAATTCATATATATCAAATATCATGCAGCTGCTGTTACTCATTAGCAATAAGTTCACAATCAATTTTTTTGGGTCTACCACTGCTACAGTCTAAAGATAACATGTCTGTTTTGTTGATAGTGCAGCCTCTTGACACTTTTTCCCAATTAAATATAGTAAAAATTGAACTCCTAAAGAGTGTAGAATAACTGCCTAAATGCGATTCATATAAGTTTTATTTTAATTTCAGGAGAAGCGGTCTGTCTTTCCTCGTTTCTATTTCATCGGTGACGATGACCTGCTGGAGATCCTGGGACAGTCCATGAATCCCAACGTCATACAGACTCATCTCAAGAAACTCTTTGCCGGAATCCACAGCGTTGAGTTTGACGAGGGATGTAAACACATCGTTGCAATGAAATCATTAGAGGGAGAGGTGGTACCACTCAAGAAGTCTGTCGCTATCACTCCCGAGGTCGAGGTATGTTCATTCGGATAATTTATCAGCTTATAAAGTCATCTGGACGGAGATGCTTACGTGATGTTACGTTAACGTGATGTTAGCAGCAAAATGATGTCATAGTAATATTGTTATATTGAAATATTTTTAAGATACTCTCTCAAAAAATTTAATTCATAATCCTGTTTTTTAAAATATTTTTTATACTGTATATTGCCTACAAACGATCAGATATCATATCATGCATGGATGAAAAGCTACTTTTTCTCAAGAAGTTTGTCAAAAATGAATTATTTCACTTTCTTACCTGCATTTTTCTTTTACTCTTTCTTTCTTTCTGTATTGAGGTGTGGTCATTTGCATATCACACCACTGCTGTATAGTTTGCAATGTTTGCAAGTGTGACCTTCCAGGAAAATTAGTATATACACATTTAAATTATGAGGATGTAGATTCCAAGAAGTGGAAGAAATTATCTGTAAGATAGGACTTGTCAAGATTACACTCCACAAATGAGAAGAATATGATATAGGAGAGTTTCAAATTTGACCTTTTGATAAAACACAAAAAGAAGAGAAAGAAAATATGAGTTATCATTCGTTTGATTTAGAGTTACTGTCGTGTTTTTAAATCTTCATATTTGTGAACTGCAAGGATTAAATGTGTCAGAGAATTAGTTTGTTCCAATCATCAGTATTAATACTTGTTGATCATGAAATTTCTTGATTGTAACAATCATTTTCTTCTTTCAGCTCTGGTTGGGAGACTTGGCTGTTGAGATGAAGGAAACACTACAAGAGTTGCTGATAAAATGTCTCGGTTGCCATAGAAACGGTGATGCGGTGGACCCCAGTAGATTCCCATCACAAGTAAGAACATGTCTCAATGAGAGATTGAAGTGAGATATTCAAAGTGGTCTTAGATATTGGGGGGGGAGGGTTTACTCACAAATTTCACCATTTTTACAGAAAATTGTAAGAGGATTAAATGTTGGATGAATGGAGGCAGAGGGTGGAGGTGGGTATAGAACCTTTTGACAGTTTCAGTGTAAAGGGACTAGGCCTAAAGAAAATCCATTTACAACTGCCTTCTGTTATCTGAAATATGATTCATAGAATCATCTAAGCAAAACATGTTTGCGTGGTTTTCCTTGGAATGATTTTCATCAGGATGGTAGAGTTTTAGGAGATGTCCTCCGGTTATTGCTGGCATCCTTCCAGTTTTAGTAGATGTCCTCTGGTTATTGCTGGCATCCTTCCATTATCGTGTCTTGCTTGATAGCCCATAAGTGGTCATTTGCGTCATGACCTTTTTTTTCTTTGTTAAGATTCTCGGTTTGGCTAGCCAGATCCAGTTTACGGAACAGTGCGAGGCGGCGATCAGATCAAACAGTCTCCAGAATTATCTGCAGGAGTTGGAAGCTCAGATGGACGGTTACACTTCAACAGACCTTCAGGATGCTGGCTCTAACAATGACCCAAGCATCCATGTCCTGGAACTCAAACTGAAGGTACAAACCATATCATCTAGCAGCTAAAACTTCATCACCAGGTTTTCTTTATTAAACGATGTTTTTGGATGACGTTTCATATTTGACAGTGATATACCGCTGTTGGTACGGAACTTGGTTCATTTGCTGAAACTGTGTCTCCCTGACTGTCTAAACATATTCTCCACTAAAGCATATTTTCATATCTTATATAAAGTGGTATCTGTGCATATATTGATGGAAGATACAGGTAGAATATATGCATGCTGTTAATAAGGTGGGGGGGGGGGGGGGGGTGGGGACAATACTGACGCCTAGGATGTTTACATGATTGCAGGGGGGGGCAATACTAATGCCTAGGATGTTTACATGATCTTAAATAAAGTTTTGTTTTCTGACAGGCACTCATCTTGGATATTATACATTTCATTGATGTGGTCAAACTGTTGATGGATAGTCATGTGACCTCCCTAGAGGAGTGGTTATGGCAGAAGCAGCTACGATACTACGTCGACGACCGGGGTCAAGCCCTAATGAGAATGGTGGATGCAGAGTTCCAGTATACCTATGAATATCAAGGTATGTTCTTATAACACGGCATCCATCCGCAAGCTGAGGCGTAAAGTATAATTGCCCTGCAGCAAATATTTAAGTTAGTAACTTCAAACTGTGAATTTTCTGTAAAGATGTGAAACTATTGAGACTTTGCTTTTCTTTACAAGGTAATGCTGCAAAGTTGGTACACACCCCTCTCACTGATAAGTGCTACCTGACCCTAACCCAGGGCATGCACATGGGTATGGGGGGTAACCCTTACGGCCCAGCTGGTACCGGCAAGACTGAATCTGTCAAGGCTCTTGGAGGTTTATTTGGGAGACAGGTGTTGGTCTTTAACTGCGATGAGGTAAGATGATATTTATGAATCATCTTAATAATTGAGTGATGTTAATTTAACAAGCTGATAGGTTGCAGTAAGTGTTGGATTTTATTAGAATGGGTGTGATTTAAAGGGACTGTATAATGCCTCATAAAATGCTAGATTTGTTTAAATCCCCAAATTTCATTAAACTGGCAGCACACTTTAAGTATTAGTTGGTCGTGTGGAGGTAATTAACTGTCCATAATATTACCACTTTGAGAAAACCGTGTGTTTCAAATGTAGTTATGTTGACACAAGTGGAATAAGGAGGAATATTTTTTTTCAGTGAATTTTTCAACCATGAAGTGAGGCTTTTTTGCTGTTTTGATTAATAGTCCCTTTTATCATATTTTCATGAATATATTAACATGAGCTACGACAAAAGTGCTTTCTCTTACAAAAAAAAAAGAAAAAAGGACGGGTCAGTTAAACTGAAATTGTAGCTGATACAGATCAGACTCTTCAAAGATTTGCTTGATTGTGTCTCTGGTTAACTTTGATTAATTTTCCTCGCAGGGAATTGATGTGAAATCCATGGGAAGGATCTTCATTGGGTTAGTAAAGTGTGGTGCCTGGGGTTGCTTTGATGAATTCAACAGACTTGAAGAAGCAGTGTTGTCTGCTGTCTCCATGCAGATCCAAACAATACAAGCTACACTTAAGAGCAGGAAGCCATCTTGTGAGCTCCTTGAGAGGACAGTAAGTCATTCTGATTGTTTGAGTAGGATAAATATGTTACTCAGTATAATGAAGACTTCATGTGAGCTTCTTGAGAGAACGGTAAGTCATACTGATTGTCTAGTTTATGTCACTAGGGTTAGGAAGCTGTTGTGTGAGCTCATTGAGAGGACTCTAAGTCATTCTGATTGTCTGTGCAGTTTATGTCACTAGGGTAAGGAAGCCATTGTGTGAGCTCACTGAGAGGACGGTAAGTCATTCTGATTATTTGTGCAGTTTATGTCACTAGGGTAATGATGCTGTTGTGTGGGCTCATTGAGAGGACTCTAAGTCATTCTGATTGTTTGTGCAGTATATGTCACAATAGATAAGGATTCCATCACATGACATGAAGGATGATGGTAGGTCCTCAATGTTTGTAAATGTTACATGTTTTAATAGCTACTGAACATAAAGATTATAGAAGGAACATAAGCAGATGTATGTTATTCATAACGTTAACAATATTTGCTGCATTCAAATGAAAATATCTCTGTAAAAAAATATCTCTGTAAAAAAAATCTCTGGTAAGTAATGCAGTGTTTCCTTTACATATCTCTTTTTAATACTTTATGATATTATTGTTCAACTGGCTAATCCATGTGACCAATATACAATGGTTACATCTGGATGAGTATTTCAGCAGTATTTGCATTCCTTGGGAATAAATTGTGTCAATGCTGCTTGTTCCTTGTTCCTAGATTCCAAATATAGTGTCAACTGCATGCAGTACCCACAAATCTTATCCAAATGACTTATCTTCACAGTGAACTTTATACATTATAAAATTTAATCAAACTTTAATATTTGATCTAATTTAATTTAATTTCTCGGCAAGACGCAATCTCTTAAGTGATTACAAATAAAAAAAAAATGTCAAATAAAAAAATGATTTGAAATGGGGTCCCTACTTTCTGATTCAGGTTGACATTGATCCAAACTCTGGTATCTTCATCACCCTGAACCCTGCCGGCAAAGGTTACGGAGGTCGTCAGAAGCTGCCGGATAACCTGAAGCAGCTGTTCAGACCGGTCGCTATGTCAAGACCTGACAACGAACAGATCGCCGAAGTGATCTTGTTTTCGGAAGGATTCAAGGAAGGGAAAAGTCTGGGTAGAAAACTGGTGGCGATATTTAACTTATCAAAGTAAGTGATAGTGAAAAGTCTGTGTAGAAAACTGGTTCCTATATTTAACTTGTCAAAGTAAGTGATAGTGAAAAGTCTGGGAAGAAAGCTGGTGGCGATATTTAACTTATCAAAGTAAGTGATAGTGAAAAGTCTGTGTAGAAAACTGGTGGCTATATTTAACTTGTCAAAGTAAGTGATAGTGAAAAGTCTGGGTAGAAAGCTGTTAGCGATATTTAAGTTATCAAAGTAAGTTATAGTGAAAAGTCTGTGTAGAAAACTGGTGGCTATATTTAACTTGTCAAAGTAAGTGATTCAAGGAAGGGAAAAGTCTGGGTAGAAAGCTGGTGGCGATATTTAACTTATCAAAGTAAGTGACAGTAGTTACCTTTCATTTGGTAAACATGCTAAAACAGCTTCAGTTGTGGTTCCTTATAATAAGGTACATGGGTTTTGTAATTTGTGAATAAAATTATTTTGCAAAATGTTACTTGATATTGATTTGGGAGGTTGGTAGATGGTAATATTTAGTGTTAGTTACACACTGGGTTGTGGATTGAGGAAATACACAAGAGATTTATTCTATGTAGGAAGACAAGTGCTATACATTTTTCATTTGTTTTTAACATTAATAAAAATAACTTTGAGTTTGTTCTTGCTTGTAGGGAACTGTTGACTCCCCAGCAGCACTATGATTGGGGACTGAGGGCACTCAAAACGGTTCTACGAGGGTCCGGGAATCTACTTCAGATTGCAAGGAAGCAGGCTGCCACCAATGGTACGTAGGGAATAATTTATCATTCATTCATTCATTCATTCATTCATTCATTCATTCATTCATTCATTCATTCATTCATTCATTTATTCATAAATTAAAATTCTATGCTTGTCATCTCACTGTAGAAATATTTACAAACAATTACTGATTTTATGTATGATTTTGTGTTCAGAAATGGTCAAGTTGCTTGACTGTCCATTGTCAGCTTGGATGAACATAATCATAAATGTTATTATTTGTGGGATAAAATGAATTAAAATATCTTGTTTTTTTTTCATTTTGTTTGTGAAGGTAAAACTGACATTGATGAGAGCAAACTGTTGGTGCAAGCTTTGAGGGTCAATACACTGTCCAAGCTAACATTTGCAGATGGCGCCAGGTTTGATTCCCTGGTCAAAGACCTCTTCCCCGGAGTGGAATTAAAAGACATCGACTACGAGCATCTGGAAAATGCTCTCCGAGAAGTCTGTAAGGACTCTGATCTGGTCATCATGGCAGCACAGGTTAGTACATTGTACATTAGTACATTGTACATAGTACATTAGTACATTGTACGTAGTACATTGTACATTGTCTGTAGTTACTACATCTCAGTGTCTGTCTGTCTGTCTGTCTCCACTTCTTGAACAAGGTTATCAAGTTGATCAGCCAATCACGCTGAAGCAAGATGAAAAAAGCATTGTTGCAATTGCCCAAAACTGTCTGTCTGTCTTTCAGACTTCTTGTCATTTAGCCTCTGAAGAAGATCCTGCTAGGATCGAAACGGCAGGCCAACTTACTTTTACACATTCTCTTGCACAGGCTCTCTAGTGGATAAGCAGTTTGCTAACAGTTTTATTTTATTTTGATTGTCTGTCTTTCAGTCAGTCTATGTGTGTTTGATTGATCAGTTTTATCAAGTTTTGGTCAGTGAATTGATCTATATATAT